>NW_023611900.1:0-72414 GCF_013339725.1 Rhipicephalus microplus | reverse complement strand
CCCAAACTATTGGGCTGACGGAGCGTACCAACCGCACCATTATCAGCCTCTTGTCTATGTATGTCTCATGCGACCACAAGAACTGGGATGGCGTTCTCCCTTTCATTACTTATGCGTTCAAAACCACGAAGTATGAGAATACAGGTTATAGCCCTTTTTTTTTGCTTTATGCACATTCGCTCCGGCACACAATCGACCCAATCTAACCTTTCTGTGATCATGACAACGTCAATGTCACCGAAACTGTCTGCCTCGCCGAAGAAGCGTGTCGCATAGATCGACTACGCACATAGGCATCGCAAGACAAAGCGAAAGCACGCTATGACATTCAACATCAACCAGTGATTTATCCCTGTGGTGATCTGGTGTGGTTGTGGACGCCGATGCGCAAGCGCGGGTTATGCCAAAAGTTCTTGGCCACTTACGATCGACCTTTCGTCATTGTCGACCGACTTACAGAGGTCAACTATGTAATAGCTCGTCTCTCGGCGAGTGGTCGACGAGCTGCCAAAACTGAAGTGGTTCATGTTGCGCGCCTGAAACTGTACACGCCACGACAACACGACTGACTTGTCCAGCGACCTTCGTCTGCGCGAAAAGGAATGTTGCGCACATGCATGAAGACAATGAAGCGTATACGGTGAATGCACTTGTCGCCCGGAGTGAGAAAGGAAGAAGAGGATCAGAAGGATCTATAACCAGTCGGCCGCTTCTGAGCTGCCCCTCACGATCTAATAAACGGCCCTTTGAACCTCTACTGGTATATTTCAAACTTAACATTATGAAAAACGCAGGAAAAGAAGAGAATCGCGAGAGCGTGCCAAACGTAAAAAGGCGGAAGAAACTTACAAGGAAGGTAGTAGTATACCTTAAAAAGGGAAGAGTGCATAATCTTGACGTCGCGGATGTGACCTGGTGATATTATGTCACTCTTGGTGCGAGAAGACGCCCGCTGGTTATGAAAGGGACGCTAAAGAGCAAAACAACATTTTGCGTATTAGTAAAGTACAATTACACAACTCCGACAAGGCTACTCTCTCCGCGAGGCAACGCGAAGAAGGCTAGTAAGCGCGTACAGAGAAAAATTTGCAGATCCCACGTACAGTGGGAATCGACGATATGCGAAGCATAAATCATAGATTGATACGCCACTTTATAATCAGCACAGTGTTACGAGGTTGAGGTAAATTATGCCTTACATAACTTACGTGTCTTGATTATCATGTTTGAATGTGTCGTTTACCTTGCTCATCTATTCTTGTCTCGTGATACCAAACTTAGTATGTGTGAAGCTAGCTAAACGGCCGCGAGCACGCTATGTGCGTGGGATGTTGTCATGTTCTTACATGACACGCTTGTCAGAATTATCATGTTTGCGCCAGTCATATACTTTCGTCAACCATTGATGTCACGTAACACCAAATTTCGTATATATGGAGCTAACAAAACAGCTGCGAGCGCATCATGAATGACCCAATATACTCCAATATAGCGTTGACTCGCGCGCACGCTGGGCAAAGCGATGCTTCGTTAACAAAACGCACGCGAGCACTCTATAGTCTCACGCCAGGCGCGACCAACGTGACTAGCGCCAATCGGCGTGGCCCGATGGCAACCGGCGCGAAACGCGACATGCTGCATTTCGCGCCACTGCGTAAGCAGATAACACTGCGTCTCCCTTTTTTCGTGACAGAGACAGGAAGCAACACACTTCCAAATCGCCACTGAGAAAAGTGGAGGCCTACCTTAGGAACAACGCCCTCGCCGTACTTCCAGCCGACAAGGAAGGAGGGTTTGCTGTTCTTTCTTACAAGCTTTTCAGTTCTAAAGCAAGTGAAGCTGTTTCATCTGTTTTCAAAAGTTACGACAATTTTGTTCTTTCTAAAGTCAAGACTCAGGCAAAAAAGATGTGTGAAAAGCTCGACCTCAGTAAACTTGTTAGTGACATATCAAATAGCAAAAAAGATTGTCTTGAGGTGTTCTTCAGTGCGAAAACACATAAGCCTGAAAAACCATTTCGTGTTATCGTTTCAGAAAATGGCACGTGGCTAAAAAAATATTGCGTTGTTTTTACAAAGTAAGCTTGGTCTATTAACAGTAGATGACTCATTTCTTGTGAAAAATTCCCATCAAGTTCTTGATTTCGTCTGACCCCGTTCGAATCAGCACATGTGTGGTTTTTCCATTGATGTAAAAGATCTGTATTATTCGTTGCCTAACAAATCGATTCTTAGTTGTGTAGAAAAGTGCATTGACAAGCTTGGTAGCATAACATTTCAGAATAGTGCTGGTATATCGTCTAGTAGCTTTTTAGAACTTTTATCCTTTTATTTGAAATCTACTTTTATTCAATGGAACGGGAAGCCCCACCTTCAAAAGGAGGGCATTTGTATTGGATCATGTATTGCTCCAATATTAAGTGATTTGTTTTCAGCCAAGCTCGACAGAACGGTTTCCGGTGACCTTAGTGACAACCGAATTATGCGCATCTTTAGATTTGTTGACGAGTTCCTCATTCTTCTTGACTGTGACCCCACTTTTTGTGCCCTAGATATCTTCAACTTCACCAAGGAGCGGTTTAGTCCCCTTGTTTTAACGCATGAGTTGCCTGTTAATAACACTCTCAGATTTTTAGATATCGCTTTCATTTTTCACCTAGATCACATTTGTTAGATGTACAAGCCGAGGAGTAACAAACCCTTGCTTCCGTACCACTCCGCCCATACTAAGCTCGTAAAACGAGGCATTGTAAATATGTGCTTTAGTAACGCCTTACAGAGGTCTTCTTCACATCTGATGGCAGTTAGTTTCAGGGAACAAGTAGAACGACTTCTGGACGCTGGCTACCCCTCTCACGTACAAGTTTCCGTCGCGGGTGTTCTGGTCAAGAAGCTTCAGTCCTTGCAGCAAGCTCTCCCTCATGATGAGCCAGTAAGACGTCAGAAGCTTGCCGTAGTGCCTTATTTGCATGGAATCTCCCACAACTTGAAAAAGGTTGGGGAGCGGGCCAATATAAAAGTGGTGTTTTCTGCCCCGAAAAAGCTCTCGTACTTGTGTATGAAAGTTGTTTCACATGCAAAATCGGGATGCTCTAAAAAGCACTTAACACTGTATGTCACATGCGCGCAATTTGTAATCTATCAGATACCTCTTTCATGCGGTAAATACTACATAGGACAAACTGGAAGGTGCATTAATGACCGGCTCCGCGAACACGCTTGCAACGTAAGAAATGGTCGAGATGGTTTTTCGGCACTACATTGCAGCACGTGTGGCTGCAAACCACTTTTTCATGGTACGATAGTTATAGGAAAAAACAGAAATAAAGTGACAAGGGAGATTATTGAAGCAGAAAAGATTAGTAGATTAGGGCTGAACTGCGTCAGCACTTCTTCTCTCGGTCTTTGTGAAAAATAATTGTCGTTTTTGAGAGCATAAGTTTTTAGCGCATGGCAATAGAGGGTTTTTCATCTGTTTATCTGTTGTCTTCGAATTTCGAGAGCATGTTTATGTACACTCCTCGAAATAAAGATTTTGTTGAAAGTAAGCGCTCCCTTCTGTCCCTTCCCTTGTCCTATATGTTTCTAAACGCGCTACGTCTATCAAGAAGGTCATGAATGTTGGTTACTGATTGGTAGATTACGCAGTCATCGGCAAACATACGAAAGTTACATGATACATGCAATGGTAGATCGTTAGTGTAAATTAAAAAGAGTAGAGGCCGTAAGACAGACCCTTGCGGGACACCTGAAGTTACAGGTAGTCGGTTAGAAGAGTGATTATTAACAAACACAAATTGGGAATGATTAGTCAGGACATATGTTATACATGCAAGTACAATATGATCTAGATTTGACAGAGATAACTTAAGAATTAGGCATTTGTGCCAGACAGCAATAAATGCTTTAGCGAAATCCAAGAAGAGAGCATCAGTCTGAATGTTGCAGTCAAGGTTAGAATGTAAGTCGTGATTTAAAAAGGCCAGCTGCGTTTACCTAGAATAACCCCTTCGAAACCCGTGTTGAGAAAGATGAAAAAAGTGAATGGAGTCTACGAAGTATTATATGGGAGTAGACGACATGTTCCGTGATTTTGCAGGGGATGTTTGTTTAAGATATAGGACGGTAATTTAGTTGAGAATTTTCGTCACCTCATTCGTAGACTGGCACGACCTTGCCTACTTTCCACTCTGCTGGCAGAATGCTTGATGATAATGACTAAACAATAACAATTTAAGGTATACGGCACACTCATGTTTGACATTTATGAGATGTTTTGAACTAGTGTCATCCACACCTGCAGAAGAATGCTTACTCTTTTCTATAATCGAAATGATGCCTTCCGTAGAAAATGGAATCGGGGAGATAGACTCGACGCTACGCGCAGGTGAAGAAAAATTGAGAACTGAGCTCTCATTTGTAAAAACAGAGAAAAAAGCCTCGTCAAAAAGGTTCGCGCATTGATTGTTTTTGACTATATCGCCACGCTCATTAGAGAGATAAATGGTGCACATTTCCTGAAGGTTTATCACTTCCCAGAATTTGCAAGGGCTGGATGCAAGCATTTTGGACAGCTCCTCATGAAAGAACACGTGCTTGGCGTTTTTGATCGTTCTTAGATAATCATCTTCCGTGGCGTAATATTTTTACCATAAGAATGGATGTTTAGCTTGTTTGGCTGATCGGAAGAGGCGCTTGTTCTTGTTTCTTAGTTTCTGAAGTGTACGTGAAGACCACGGCTTGTTTCGGTTTGCGGTGCACGGTATTTTTCAGATAAACTTCTAAACAAGAGTGGCTACCTTATCTATAAATGTAATCTAATGCTCATTCATTGGATGTGTATGACTTATTCTCTCGATCTCAAGAAGAAAAGATACCTATTCATTATTGATGCCACTTTAATTGCCCGTATCGTAAATAACGATTGTTTCGGTGGCTAGATCTAATTTAACAGGTCGAAGCGCAAAAGCCGCATGGATGACATTTTGGCCACTGCCGGCACGCAGATATGCAATTGATGATAAGCTCTCTTGATGATTAGTTAGTATTTATCTAAGATGCTGCAATTGCTCTCTGTTACGCGCGTTAGTCAGGATACAAGTTGGGTTAGATTGCAATTCAAGCAGAATTTTATGAAGTCTATTTCGGACACACTGCCGACAGCTGACGGGACGCTACTACTCCAATATATTTGAGGAAAATTAAAATCGCCGAAAAGCAGTATCTCTGCTTGCGAATACTGTTTGCCAAGGCCACTCAGGTCACTGTTTGGGGCTTATAACAGACGCCTACAAGGAAAGTATGATGGTGAGCACGGCGAACAACCCAAAGAATTTCAAGTTTAAGCGAGTCAGTCCTGGCCACCGAGCACGATAACTGTAGGTGCACAGCAATCAGAACCCCGCCCCCACGAGCGCCTGTTCGGTCCTTACGATGAAGTTGAAATCCAGGTAGGTTATCAAGCGCTTCTGCATCGGTTATACGATTTGGTCATTTACTGCTTGGGGACAAAACAAGCTCAGCAAAAGTGATGCGTTTCGGGAAAAAAACTGCGCGAGTTAGCAAAGACTACCGAAAGTGACAGGCCAGATTGAGGTGGGGGGGTGTGCCCGGCAGATTTGCGCCGAGGAAATTGGTACGATGCTTTCCTTACAGTTTGCGATTGCTCATCGTAGACATAGCGCTTGTGATCCATTAGCAGTGTTTTGTACGTGATAGAAAAATGCAGCGACTTGGTTTTAGCAAATGAAATCAATCGCCGACGGACATTTCGAACACGACGTGAAAACCCTTCACCAACGCTCAAAGTGGTTCTTTTAAGTTTTCGTCCATTAGAAAGAATCTCTGCTTTTGTTTTATAAATGCGAATTTAAATATTATGGGACGATGGTGTTTATTGTCCTTGCGGCGACCCAGACGATGGGTGCTCTCAATTTAATTTGGATTGATTGAAATACTTAGATGATCAAGGCAGTGCTTGACGACAAGTTGTTCAACTTGGACGAGTGCTTCTGACGCAGTTGATTCAGGAAGGTCGTAAAATAGGAGGTTACTGCGCTGAGAATGATTCTCGGCGTCAACTACGCGCGCTTCAATCTTGCGCAGAAGGTCACTCGCAGGAGTGGTGTCTCTTCAGAGTGCTCTCACATCACTACGTAAGCAAAAGTTACATTGACAGTGCCCTTCCAGATCAGTCATGCGTCTACTGAGATCTGCTTTAGATTTATCTGTTGATAGCAAATGGGGCTAAAGGTCCTGTACCTGACTGATTAATTCCGTCTGACCAGCTGACAGTTTCTGCAGTTCAGTTAGTAAAGCATTAGATGCAGGACCCGGATCGCTTTCAATATCGCCCAAAATCAACAAGGTACGAATCGCATGAGAACACTAGAGTGCAACAAGAACGAAGCAGTGTGGGCTCGGCCGCTGAAACAGCAAGTAATTACTAGACTTCTTAACGAGAAGAATGTAAGTTTTACTAACATGCATGACAAGAGTGAAAGGATTAGCGGTCTGTGTTGGTGCACAGCCGCCAAGCCCACTCAGCGCCGCCGGCAAACGCCGCTCTTTTGTAGTCGCCAGGGGCATCGATGCTGATGCTGATAGCGCCGACCAGGTTTTGTCGAGGACCATGTAGCTGACCGGTGGCGCCGGAAGGGATCCAGATCTGATGCGTGTGATGAAATCCAGTAAGTCCAAGTACGTTGCAGTTGATAAGCTTGGGTCGATGACCAAGAGGGCGTGACAAGTAAGCACGCAACTTTCGATGGAACGATGTTGATACTGCGGCGGTTGGGTCAAAGATGCTGACAGGAAAACGGAAAGCAGTATATGCGCAGCAATGCGCACTGAAACACCTGCATGACGAGTGAAAGGATTAGCGGTCTGCCTTGGTGCACAGCCGCCGAGACCACCCACGCTTGTTTAGTGTATTTGACCTTAAGTAATAAAAAATGAATAAATGAGGGGACGTATTTTTTGTGTATTTAGCAAAGAAAAATAAAGGACGTCAGTAGGCCTAAATGTAGGAAAGCGCAAGATCGGGTCGCGAGGCAGTCACTAATGCTGTTGATTGCTCTTCCTAGCAGCTTATAGTTGTCATCTTGTAATAAGTAAATGCGAAATTGTTTTTTATTCTGGACGTTTCTTTGCGTACTTCAGGCACTTTGAGCATCTATTTTCTATAGGCACATTATTTCCTCAATTTTTTTGTATCATCTCGTTACACTGTTTTCTAAGCTCAAATCACATCTGCATGGATCAAGAGGCTTCGGGGCCGTAGTAGATCACTTTGCTAAGACTGCACGCACAACGCGAACACCAAACATTATTCTGGGAAGTACATGGCCGCTAGCAATTGCGCTAAATATTCGACGGCGCGTGCATGTCAGCATTTTTCACTTGACCGATGGCCGACGATCTGTTCGCCGCTAGCCAGCATGTATCGCTGTACCTTCTGTTGATCGGCCACAAGTTCGGCCTTATTAACAGTTTATTCTTGTAACTACAGCCTGCTCCTTTCATCCCCATCACAACACGATGACATCTGGTGGAGGCATGTACCGGAAGCCCCCGTGCAGTCATCAACCCAGCCCCAGTCATCAAGGAGACGTCGATGCCAACTCGAGCAGCTAGTTAGTCGCAGGCAACCAAGGCTACATTCGGAGTACGGTGCTCAACCCGATCTGACTCGCAAGCGCAAGGCCACGACCACTACAGTGACAACTATGACATCCTCTGCGCCAACGCCTGCCACAGTTCTTATTCAGCAGCAAAGGGAGCCACTCATTTTGCGTGGATCATGATGTGAAGACACGCAGTCCTGACTGGAGACCTAAAAGTGAGTGGCCACCCTCAACCAGTGGGACAAGGAAGAGAAGCTGCGTCGCGCCTACTTCTATTTGGAAGACGATACCCTGGTTCGAGAATCGGGAGTCTGGCCTTCAAAGCTGGGATATTTTTCGTGTCAAATCTCTGGAAACGTTGAGGAGCATCACCCTCAAGGAAAAGGCCGGGACGTTGCTGGAGTTGCGGGTACAACTCCCGAATGAAATTGTGACCATTTTTGTGGAAGAAACCATGCGACTATTCCACCATTCTGACCCCGGCCTGCAAGAGGAGAAAAAAATTCGTTTTCTCATGCAGGGGGTGAAGGAACAATTATTCGCTGGACTAGACGAAACCCTCCGTATACCGTTAATGAATTCCTGTCAGAAGCAGTAACGATCGAATACACGCTGGAAGTGCGAACCCACCAGTACAATCGGCGAGCGATGCATACAGGCCAGCTCTTAATGCTCTCGGCTTGGACAACCTGCGCAAAACAACAGGAGCGATCATGCGGGAGGAACTTCGCAAGCTGTTACCCTCATCGTATACGGAAGTGGACTCGATCACCGACAATGTTCACGAAGAAATCCACCTGTCCATCTGCACCCTTGAATATCCTCTGCCACACCCGTGGGCCATGCGCTACGCTGCTGCAGCCCGGCGCTACGCTCAACCTTCACGCCCACGTCAAGAGGTCACACCATCACAGTTCTTCCGCTATACACCGCTGCCACAACCGCCATACTGTCAACCTATAGGCCAGCGCAATGCCTCGAGAAAAACCGACGTGTGGCGCACTCCCGGCAGCCGCCCTCTCTGCTACCACTATAGAGAAGCTTGCCACCCCTACCACCACTGTCAGTATCGCCAGATGAGACTGCGCGGTTTCGCTATTACGTGCCTGCTCTACAGCGAGGGGAAAGACCACATGACATCGCTGACTATCTTGCCGGAGTTCTGTCGACACCCGGAGGATCGTCTCATTAGCTCTCAACCAGCCGATACATGTCACTAGCCTGTTCGAAGCCAATCTCTCACCCCTTACCAAGAAAACTAAGGGCACCAGCCGAAAAAGGTGCGGTTGCTCTACGTATAATTACTGAAGATACTCCGCCGACGCCAACGACGACGCCAGAATGAATTAAGAAGAACACGGATGCAGATCTGAAGTAGAAGTTTCTCGACCGGAAGACCAGACGAAGCCACATGGTAAAAGCGCAGTAAACCGACGTAACCGTGATCCGACGCCGCGGCCTATAGAACGCAAGGCGATAAACTAGCGACCTTGAAGTTACAATCGACAGCCACAACGTCACCCTTCTCGTCGAGACTGGAGGCGACAAATCGTTCTGCCGTGGGTCGTTCCCCGCGAAGTTGAAAAGATGTTAGGACTGCTTGGAGAGGCTCCGCAATCCGCTCAGCTGGAGGTCAACAAGTAACGCACAGCTGGAAGCTACCAAGTAATCATATTCATCTCGGACGCTTCGCAGTCCTGCAGGATTATTCACAAGATGCCATCATTTGCATGTACTTCTTATGCCTCCATGATGCAGTCATCGAACTGATAACACAGTCGTTAACAGTATCCACAGGAAAATCACTGCCACCGCGCACACCACCTGAGAACCACGTCTTGAATGTCCTGGAGAAACAGGTCACCATTCCGCCTCGCTCGTGCTTCATTAATTTACTCGACACCCTGCAATCAGCAGACCAGGAAAGCGTAGTTGATAGCCGTCAGCATCTGTTCGTCACCCACGATATTTTCGTCGCAAGAGGAATGGCCGAGCTGTGGGGAGTCGAAGAAACAGTTATGTTCATTGATTTCAGTAAAGCGACAAACACGAGAACAAAGGCACGACGGTTGCAAAAGTCAAGAAAATTGTGGATACCACCAGTACATTCATCCTCAACGATTCCATGGAACCTACAACGAGAAACCAAGCCCCTCCTTGAGCTTCCGACGTTGTGGAGATGGGTTTACTAAAGGCTGACCCTACGAAGCGACCGTGAAGGAACAGGACAATATCCACCAACGTAGCACAAAATGACGCTACGGCCGCTTTTGTCGACTGACCAACACGTCATAGAGATTGCCCTCGTGGACACTCGTCAACAAACAAGGGTTTATACACGATATGCAAGATACATCACAGTGCGACAATCACGAGCTTGCGAGCCGGCAGGAAACTCTGCAAGACCGACCGAGTGTAGGCTTGTTGTCAGCCGCTAGGGCTATCAGACAAACGACTGCTGTCAAGAGCACGTGCGAGAAGCCACCTGCTAGAGCAGCGCGTCATCCTGTCGTGCAAGCCTGTGTGCATCTGTGCGGCAGCGAGTGAGCACCACGCGAAGGGAAGTTACCGGGGTAAGCACGGTCACGGGCGGGCAATAAGGACCGGCAGTGCACCTTGACGTGTGCTATCATTGCGTTATGGGCAGGAGCGTTGTCCCAGCATGTTTGGACATAGGCGATTTTGGAAGAAAAACCAACACTCGGCTTGCGTACGGCAGATATGCCCGGCGCTGAGATATGCCCAGCGCTGAGAAGATAGGTTGACTGATAGAAATACAAAACCTTCAGCGGTACATCATAACAATTCTGTTGCAGAAGGAAGTCGGGGTTCAGGGGAAGAAAACTGAGGGAATAAGAAAGATAGGGCCCCCGAGGGAAAAAAAGATTGAATAATGTGAAAGAAAGAAATAAGTGAAACAGAAAGAACAGAGACGGCAAGAAAATAATTTTAGGTAGAGAGAAATGGAGAAACCAAAACATGTAAAGACAAAGAAAAACGAAGAGAAAACAAAAGAAACAAATAAAAAAGCAGACAGGCAGCAAAATAAATTGTAATAAAAGGAGGTCGGAAAAAAATAACCCCAACAATACAAAAATAACGAGAGCAAGATTAGCAACGTTTGCTATAGTTTAGCAAGCGATGCGAAAGACTGACCTGAGAGGTTAAAAGCCTACCCAAGGCGCGTTCAGTTAGCAGACTACCAGCCTTAGTATGATCGAATATTGTATGATATAGGGGAAGCTTAGCCATTTTTTTCGGTCAAGGAGAAAGGTCTGTATCTCTTAACACCCACGTGATTAATGAATTTTTGAGAACGTTATTTATCCCAAGCTCCCTTCGCATCTCTCTCAGTCAATCAGAGCCATGCTTTAAGAATATTTACATGGAGATTTTGCTTTTCCTCTAACAAATCTCTTCAACGCGAGAATGACATCCTTAGCATTACTCGACTCTCTATACGAAACATAGGTATTTTTTCTACAATTCTATTATTAACGAACTTCCACCACCATTTTTTGTGTGTCCTGATATTAAGATTTATAGTTCAACTCGATTCGTATTCAGCAGTCATTTCCTTTCACCCATACTTTCTACAAAGTATGGTAAGAAAACCATAACTTTTACTTCCATTTTGTTGTAGACCCCTCTTCTACTTATGCTGATAACTACAAGATCATTTCACCAATTCAAGAAAGATCTAAACATGTACTTCGTGCATAATAACCACAAGATATATAGTTTTATTATTTATTTGTGCTCTTTATTATTAGTGTATTTTGAAGAAAGGTTGGTTAGCTGTTGAACGCTTTTAGATGTGAAGCGGCTCTTTAATTATATAGCCTGTGTGACGATGTCCGTTCGTATCTAAGTGCCAACGCGCCACACCGCGTTCTCCCCACCGCAATTGTTTGAACGGTCGGTCAAGTGGCAGTTTTGCGTTGACGGCACTCTCTCTCCCACCCGCAGCAGCTCCCTCACCTGCCGGCTCTAGCCAATACACCTATACTTCGCGCCAACTTCCTGTGGCAGCACAGCCAAGGCTACGAAGCCCCAACACGCGCTTTCTTACTACGCTTCTGCATGTAGTCCACAAACGTTTAATTTGGTAGGTTGCGTAGCATAATAGAAAATATAAAAAGAAAACATGTTAATAAGTTGTTAAAGATGGTCTGTATTATTATTAAGAAGCATCACCTGGGCAGGTTTTTTATTATTTGCTGTTTCTAGTTTTCTGGTTTCGTGGTGCCATTTCACCTTTCAAATGCAAAGCATTTTTTAGCGAACCTGGGCGACTATGAGCGTATCTATCTATTCATCTATCTATCTATCATCTATCTATCTATCTATCTATTTATCTACTAGCCACCTACGACTTTTAGCTCTCCTGGTCATTTCGATAATGGTATCGACACCAAACTTGGCAATGCATAACATAACTGTATGAAGAACATATTTGATTAGTCATAACACGAAAATTATGACAAGCATGTCAAGAATGTCATGATTTACGTTTTATAGTTCTGCACCTCTTGAGGTGGTTTAGTTCGTTCACCTGCCATGTTGCGAAACTTGTATGGCATGACATCAATGCATGGCGAACACAAGCGACAGACCCTAACATGAAAATAATAACATGCGTGTCATGTAACAACAAGATTACATGCCACGCTAATGATGCGCTCGCGGCCTTTTCGCTAGCGTCAAATATACCAAATTTGGTATTACGGTACGTGAATGGATGACGAAGGTATGTGACTGGTGCAAACATGATAATCATGAGGCGCGTGTCATGTAACAACATGACTACATGCCACACTCATGACGCGCTCGCGGCCGTTTTGCTAGCTTTACATATGGAAAATGCGTTATTACGTGATGCCAATGATCGATGTTTTATTTAGGTATTTGTTGTCCTCTCTCGAAGGGCTTACGGCGTCATGGCGACACGATGTCTCATCCTCCGGCTAGGAGGGACAATACTTGCGGGCATAGAAAGCCGGCCGGTCGGCTACTTATTTGAGGATTAAAAGAGCGCCGCTCCCTCGTCAGCTCTGGCGTCGGTCACAACAGGGCAGATGGTCTATAATTTTTTTGGTCTTACAATTTCTTACTTATATGTCATAGTCGTGCTATCTCATGCAATCTTCTGTGTATTTTTCTACTATTGTTAAGTTCTTCGCCTCAATTCCATCTTTTGGTACTTGTCCATTCAAGTGTTTACTACCGTATTTGCTTTGTACAGAAGGCCCCGATGCAGTTCCTGGGACGTCCATCTGTTTATTCAATCCCTGTGACATTGCTCAACATTTGGTAATAAAAATTCTGATTCTTATTCTAGCCTCTGTGAAGAGAATGCATGTTCAACTAACAGCAAATCAATGCTGTGATTTTCATATTAAGAGAAGCGCCAATAGGCCAGACGTCACGCTCACAAATAAAATGATCTCTTACGAAATAATAACAAATGCTTGTTGAAACAATCGTGATGCCACAGTTGTATTCCCTATGCCCGGAAGACGTGATCGTATTCATTCCTTCAACCCCCATTATTTCCGGTGCAGGAAATATCTTTGATCCATTGCGTTGATCTATAAGCACTACAGAGCATATTTCACCCCTGTTACATACGTGAGCGATTTCTATAAGTTATACCCGCACCGACGAGCTAAGTACCGCCGCACCAAGGCAGTTGAACTACCAATGCATGTGCATGTTCGCGTGAATGCGCCTTACAAAATACTGATGGATTCGCAGCCTTTGCTACTAGACCAATTTGCATCCCGTGTACGGGCCTTATCTAAAGGTACCTATAATTTTCGTTGCAGGTGAGCTTGCGTAAGAACCGAGGTAACGCTGGGTACTAGCAGAAGCTGACTGATGTTAGCATCAAACAGATAATTGCAAACGGCATTTGAAACATACCCCGCTACGTAGATGAAGGAGCGATACGTATAAGTGGAGGAAGTCCCTAAATGTGCCGACATGGTGGTATGTAGGTTGTGCGATGTTCTCGCTGTGAAGGCAGTCGTCTGGCAACGCGAACACACCTATAGCTACTGATCCACACGGCGGGTATGCGCCCCATCTTAGTGTACGTGACAAGGCAGGCGGAAGATATGGAGGAACGTCGCAAAGATATGCACACATTGCGAGTAATTGCCCGGTGCATGCTTGTTGTAAACAAGTGGCTCTCTTCATTTAGCACGATAACGTTAGAGAGCTCGTGTCACAGAAATTTTGCCGTCAACGTCAGCCTCATTGGTTGTGAGCAAGAAATCGTCCGTGAGCGAAATATCGAGAAAAAAGCAAACAAAATAAAGTATAAAATATTAGGTTTCCTTGAGGATAAAACCTAGGCCGTCCGAGTGGTGAGGAGCTGTCCTACCACAAATTTGTCCTAATAAGCAGCTGTCCTACAACAAAGAACACTATAACATAAATTTCGAGTAGTGGAACATAAATGTTATGTAGTGAAAAGAGTTTTCTCAACGCATTTTGTTCGACAGGTGGCACGACGAAAACGAGCCCATTCGGCGATTTTTAAGCACATTTGGGAGGCCATGAAACTACGTCAAAAAAGGCCGGAATAGTGCAGCCATCGCCCCTAAAAACGCACAGGAACTTTCAAACAGCTCCAAAGATGAAAAACTATGTCCATCTGCCTCAAAACATATCATGCTTTTCCAGAGTCGTTGATCAAGCAAACAGCAAACGCTAGATAATATGCTGCCATCTGTGAGGTATTGTGAGACTGTTTATGATATCTGAAATAGGAAGCACGCGGCGTGCAACTTGGAGGCCATGTGACTTTTGCTTTAGATCACTTGGCAAGAATACTTCAGCAGTGTGAACACCGAGACTATCCGCTACCCGATAATGTTCTGCTTCGCTGGAGCCTGGAAGATGGAGCTACAAGCTTTTCCCCTTCTTCCTTTCCCCCTCTTCTTGGTGTAGAAAAGCCCAGGGCTGTAGGAATGTAGTGGTGCTCATTTATCCTCGCTTTAACACCCTCGCCGCTCCGTCAACATCTTCCCTTATCCCCCCCTCTTTCGCGCTGCCGCTCTATGCGTGTCGCGTGGTTGATATCACGTGATTACCCGGTTTTCTCAGATATTGAAACCATCGCTCATGTGCCAGATATGCTTTGCGGAATTCGCCAGCAGCTCACTACGGTTTTTAGAGCTTTAACAGTTGTCAGTCCGGAGAGCCATCTATCGGCACGTCACAAACGAGTATATAATCGGTTCCTCCCCACCAAGCTCTCGCTTCACGCAATTCGCTCACCTAAAGTTTTCTTGCACCGTGCTTTTGACCAAAAACCTGCATGTAAAGTTAGCGCTAGGCGTGTGTTTGCTTGTCTGTGTGCCACCAAACGCTCACGCTTGCACGCGCGCGCGTTTGTGTGCGTGTGCTTGTGCGTGTGTGTGTGTGTGCGCGTGTGTGTAACAAAAAATATTAGTAAGTATGCACTTAGCAGTTGAAGAGTGCACTAGGGGCTGGATTTCGCAATCTCGGTTAACTCCTAAAGGCGAAGCTTAAAATACCCCAATTTTTTTCGTGGCTTACCATAAATACCTTCTGGCATGAAGCTAACAGCAAGCCCCTAAATCTTCCACGTGTATACTTTTCACATGCTTTTTTCTCGAAGCGCCTTCTGAAATGGAACTCTTTAGCTTTCGGCACCAGTGACTGAATCGATCCCAAGCAATCAAGGACCAAATAACCACCGTGGTCTATCATCATCCCTCCGCATTTGCCATTGTCACCTCCCCAGTGGCGCAATTCCTCATGTAACAACTTTCAAAGCTTCTGCTCTCAATACAATTCGATTGTTGAAAAATGCCCAGAATTTAATATTCGCAAGCATAGTGCAAGTTGCTTTTCCAAATTGCTCACGGGTAAAATCAATGGCCACCACTCGCCATAGTTCAGCGGCCTCCGTGTGGCGGTGAATAGCCCTTGCAACTATCGGAGAAGAATGGCGGAGTACATCCACTCCATCCGCATTATGGAGAGCATAGCGTGAAACAGCACCACCAACACCCCACTCGTTACAGCTTCTTTGCTCGTTACCTGTCGACGCCTCTTCCCTTCCTCAATAGCACTCCACTTCTGGCAACGCCGAGTGCTACACACTAAGCATTCATGTCCACTGGTGCTGGAGAGCACACGTCGTGACGCAGATTGAAAGAACAGTGGCGCGAGCGAACAAACAAAAAACGAGCATGCATTCATGCAACCTGCTGAAGCGAATCTACAGAGGCGCTGCGGAACGCTCCCGCCCTGCCTGCTTCTACAAAGAAAGAGCGGTGTCCGTACGTGCGAACCCCATGGGCAGGGCCGGTGTGGATGCCGACTATGGTAATGTCGAAGCAAAGGTGGGTGCACACAAACACTTGTACATCCTCGAAACAAACGCGGCGCCACGCTCGCATCCTTTGAAAGTTGCGCCAACCCTCGCAGGTACGTTGCGTTGCTGGAGAATCGGCGCATGCGATCAAACAGGCTGTGAAGAACATCTTGGCCCAGCACTCGGCAAGGGGAGCGACGGGATTTATGTGTGCTGAGGAGCCACCCTTCCATTGTGGTGTCTCTGAGAGAGTGGGCATATAAACGGCATCGAGGCGCGTGTTACTAGCACCCAATTGATTCTGAAGAGCACTCAAGAGCGCAGGTAGAGAAGTAAAAGAAATATGTTTTTGCGTGTCTGTAAAGGGCATAGTGCACGCGCGCATGTCTCAAGATTGCCCTACTCAGATAGTAAACTGCTGCGTACAATAGCTGCGTACTGGTGTACAATACTCAACTACATGCATTGATATTGCACAGCCATGTATGTCAGTTCACTGTTCGTTGCAGCGACGACAAGTCGCGCGCGAAGATCGTTAAGAAGTTAAATAATAGTACAAACGCGCTTAGCTTTACTGCTGTTGCTGGCGATCGCTTAGCCCGAGTGCCAAATATCCAATGCATCAAATCTTTAGCGAATTTCATTGATGACAATGGGAGCGCAAAAATAAATTTCTTGCGTACTTTGACTCACCCTGCCCACGTGATCTTGTGGCTCAAGAACTGGCTTCTGACCCGCAGGCCGCGGGATCGGATCCCGGTTGCGGCGGTTGCATTTTCGATAAAGGCGAGAATTCTGTAGGCCCATGTGCTAGGATTTGGGCACACGTTAAAGAACACCGGGTGGTCGAACTTTTCGGAGCCCTCCACTAACTCGTCTCTCATAATCATATGGTTGTTTTCGGACGTTCAACCCCACATATCAATCAAGAACTGTAGGGCTCACATGAATCGTAGTTTACGCTCCAACTGTGTTTCATCGATGATCCTTCAAGAAACCGAAGTGTCGCTTTCCATATCGCATTGCGTCGCGCTTTGCTCTTTCTTGTTTGACAAAAAACAAAACAAAACCAAAACAATGACTACTGTTCCCGAAGGGCCTACTGTTCTGTTCAGTCGTATGCGCGATTGAGCACCATCTTATATTAGCGATGCGCTAAGCAACCAGAACTTTCAGATTCGCTTTCCTTTCTTTTAATCTAATTATTGCAGCAGTTGCTTGAAATGCTTGGTCAGGTTGAATCAGCACAGTTATGTTTCTCTATGTTCATTTATGACAAATATACATCGTAAGGTATAGTGTCGTGATTAGTGGTGGCGCTGCGTATGGCTCTCGGGTAAGGTCACCTGTGCGTTTCTTGCTTGTAGTCTGTAATGCGCACCATTTTGGAATAGCAGTTTTCAGGCTCTCCACGTGGACGATAAATGTCAGATGGTGCAATAATGCTTTAAAAATATTTGACCAGACAAAATTTGTATAGTACTCAAACTTGGTACATCACCATAATCACGAGGTACAGCATGAATTCTTTATTCTAATGAGGCAGCTACGGGCACAATAACATATTTGTTATGTTAGAACTTGCTGACGCGATGGAGATAGAGAGAGAGAGAGAGAGCACTGCAAAGAGATAAGGAGACAGGTGGCGCGTCAGCACACTCCAGGTGTGTTTCCGAAGCTTAACCAAGCAATAAACTAAAGCAGCCAACAGCGTCCTGCAAAGAGCAAGCAGGGTGGTGCGCATGAACGTTGAAAAGCAAGCTTTATTTTTACCACCTCACAGCAGACCTAAGGAGCCTACTGCCGCTATTGCTCACCGACGCAGTGAACTATGCAATAAATAACGTTGATAATATTGCCAAGTTCCTTTCCTCTAGTTTTGTTATCAGCCTTTTACACTACGTTCGGCGCAAACCGCGCCCACGATGTTCGAGAAGCTTCGAGGCTTTAGTAGATTGTTTTTTGTTTTTGTTAAGACTACACCCACTAAACGACGAGCTGGCCGACCAGCTTTGGGCTGTCTGGAGAGCTGAAGATGCCACCTTGGTGCAAAGACTTCGAGCGGTCACCTTAGGCACCGCCATCATAATCAACGGAGAGTGGGAGGGCACGGAGTTTAACACCCTCTTCCCCCACCTCGCTCGGTAAAACTGCCGAACTTTTAGGCACCGCCATCATAATCGACGGAGAGTGGGAGGGGACAGAGTTTAACACCCTCTTCCCCCACCTCGCTCGGTAAAACTGCCAGAGTTTATTCATTCGTTCATTCGGGAACATCATAGATTATTCGGGAACCTACATCGCCGCTAGAGATAACGCTAGAGTATTCGAGGGCAAGGGTATAATTACCGGCAAGCCTCGCCGCTTGTAAGTTGATCGACGGCTGACGCTCCGGTCGCAGCTATCAATCTACTACTGCTACTGTAATCCGACTTTCACTTTACTGGGCACAGGTTCGCCCAAATAAAGTTTGTTATTCGGCTCTTAGTATGCTCTATTCGTCCATGTCACGACCCCGTGATAATGTATCCATCTTTGTCTGCTTTAGGTTAAGGCCTTTCGAGGGCCGGATGCCCAATTTCAGGAAGAGAAGTGCCGCGTTGCAGATGGTTTTATGTATGTATGTATGTATGTATGTATGTATGTATGTATGTATGTATGTATGTATGTATGTATGTATGTATGTATGTATGTATGTATGTATGTATGTATGTATGTATGTATGTATGTATATACCCGCAGGGGCGGGTGCGTAAACAGGCGTTTGGTGTGTAGCGACACAAGGGACCCGAGCTAACGGGGGGGACGGCAGTCTCACCAGAAAAGAATTGGCCACCCTAGTACAGTATCTGGCCACTACCTCCCACATGCATACGTCAAATAACTCACGGCCCTCAGTCCCCAGCAGCTGCGAAGCAACTGACCACGGCGGCGGTCAGATCTGCAACGCAGCAGAGGGTGCTGAGGGAGACCGGGCAAAAGGAGACCAGGCAGTAGGAGAATATGGCATCGGTTCTAGAAATGCCAGAGGAGAGCTACTAGTAGAATTTGCAGAACGCAATAATTTACGTATTTTGAATGCCTCCTACCGAAAACGAGGAAACCGTAAGTGGACATGGAGGATCCCTAATGATGAAATTAAGAACGAAATAGGCTTTATAATGAGTGCACACGCAGGCATCGTGCGGGATGTGGAAGTGGTTGGCAAGGTACAATGCAGTGACCACAGAATGGTACGGTATCGAATTCACCTAGACTTCAAGAAGGAACGACAGAAACTGATCCGCAAAAAGCCAATCAATGAGATAAAACAGAGAGAAAAAGTACAGGAATTCACAGTCTCGCTTGGGGACAGGTACTCGGCTCTTATTGAGGAAGCCAATCTTAGTGTAAATACAATGAATGATGATCTGACGAGTATCATTACGGAGTGTTAAGTGGAAATTGGAGGCAGGGTAGTTAGAAAGGACACTGGCAAGCTCGCCCAGGAAACGAATAATCTTATTAAGAAGCGTCAAACCATGAAAGTCTGAGGTACAACAGACAAAATAGAACGGTCAGAGCTTTCGAAGTTGAATAATAAGCGTAGGGTACCCGAAGTAAAAAGGTAGAACATGAACAGAATTGAACACGCTCTGAAAAACAGAGGAAGCATCAAAGCAGTGAAGAGGAAGCTTGGGATAGGGGAAAATCGGATGTATGCACTGTGACGTCCCCGCAAACACGAACTGAACCCTGGTCCTTTCAAGATGTTTACGCTCCTTTATTGAAGAAAACCTTCGGTGTAACGAATGGGCATTCCGGAGTGGAGTACCTGGAAGGATTATTTCTACTGTTCTCGCCCCCCCCCCTCCTGCGCGCAAACACGAGGACCGGGCGGCGCGTTGTTGTCTACAGACAGTGTGACAGTGTACGGTGGCAATAATCCGCGCGCATCCTTCAGATTTGTGGCATGAGGGAGAAGCAGAGCACCTTTTGTTGGTTCGGGGAATGCGACCCTGCCGCAACGCCTGTGCCGGGTCCGGTCTGACTTTCCGTCAGCCTCCGTGGCTCCTAGGCTCATTACTGCGTTCTGCGCGGATGGCCACCAGCGGCGTTGAATGACAAAGAAGCGACGGCTACGGAGAATTTCGCAGGAGACACCGAGCTGCATGGAGACGTCGAGACTGGTTCTGGACATCGGCTCATCAAGTACCAGAAACCGGGGCAATCGGTTCGGCCGAAAAGTTTTCGGCACAACACTGCAAACTCCGGACGTTTGCCATTGCAAACGACGCACTTTGTCGGAAGCATCGGGACCATTGTTCGCCCGTAATTAAAGTGTCTTGGGACAGCTCGCCCATCTCTCTCTCTCTGAGGCTTGAGTCTGTACATTGTCACATGCTCGGCTTTCTTTGGCAGAGGGTTTTCTACTCGTGTGGCCCGCGGGAGCGGCCGTCGAAGACGACACACTACGAGTGACAAGAAAATATGCCGCGTCGATCGTGGTGATTGGTTTGGTGCCCCGGTAGGGCGGAGTCGGGTCCTACGAAAAGGGACTACGAGAAGAAGCGAGAAGAGTCAGAGATACGATGCAATGAGCCCGAGATGGTAGAGGGACGGATTGGAAAAGGAAAATAACGGTGCGAAGAGATAGCGATGAGAGGCGATGAGATGATGACTGGGGCAAGGACGGTACGATGAGGAATGAAAGTTAGGGATAGCAGGCGAGTGAATGGAGCGTTACGAAAGAGGACTAAGATGGAAATCACTGAGAGGCACGACGAAGGCGACGATGACGAAGACAATGAAGACGCTGTATAATTGGACAATGACACCACGAAGAAGCCCTGAGCCCGACTCGAACAACCAGCTCCGAGGCCCCCGTCAACATGAACATTCTGTGAGACGAACTTCACCTCCCTTAATTAAACGAGCTTGCGGGAAGGAATGCGGCCTGTTGAGACATTGCATGGTTTTATTCATTGATAACTTCATCATTTGTGTCGTCGTGTGTTTTCTTTATATATGCATACCCTTGTATTATTGCAGTTACTTTCTTTATGCGCCTGCCTGTCTCGAACGTCGCGAGTGTCTAAATCAGGTGTTATAATTTTGTGTAGAGGTTGATGTACGCGGGTTGCAGTTAGTAAAACATTAAATGAATCAGTAAACAGGATTAGGTCGTAGCGTCTCTTACTTCGCGGCTCCAGCACGAATCCCTGTATGTGGAAAGTGATTGAGACACGTATCTAAGAGGGGACCGGATAGAAAATGGGTTGAGTGTTCTTCCCTCTCTTTGGTAATTGGTGGCGTAGCAGGGGAAGTCTTAGCGCTAAGGGACAAAGAAGGCAAAATTACTACCGATATGGATAGGATAGTTAAAATGGCACAGGAGTTTTAAAGAGATCTGTAGAGTAGCCGGGACAACCACGACCTTAATACTATAAGATCTAGCGGTAACCCAGATGACACCCCACCTGTAATGATAGAAGAAGCCAGAAAAGCCTTGGAAAGCATGAATAGAGGCAAAGCTGCTGGTGAATATCAGGTAACATCAGATCTGCTGAAAGATGGAGATTGATGGTGTTAGAAAAACTAGCCATCCTGTTTACGAGGTGTCTTTTGATGAGAAGAGTACCAGAGTCTTGGAAGAATGCTACCATCATCTTAAGACATGAAAATGGAGATGACAAGGACCTAAAGACTTACAGGCCGATCTGCTTGCTCACTGTAGTATACAAGCTATAGATAATTGCTAACAGAGTTTAGAAAACATTAGAATTCAATCAACCAAAGCAACAAGCAGGATTTCAAACAGGCTACTCAGCAATCTTCCACATTCATACTATCAATCACGTAATAGAAAAATGCTTAGAATATAACCAACCACTATACATAGTCTTCATAGATTATGAGAAGGCGTTTGATTCAGTGGAAATACCAGCAGTCATGCAGACACTGTGGAATCAAGGCGTCGATGAAGCACATATAAACATTCTGAAAGAAATCTACAGGGAATCAGCTGCTACCAGAATGCTTCCTAAATAAAGCAACGGAATACCAATCAAGAAGGGTGTAAGGCCGGGGGACACAATCACCCCAATGCTATTTACCGCTTGCTTACATGAGGTTTTTCGAGACCTAGATTGGGAAGAGTTGGAGATAAGAGTTAAAAGACAGTACATTAGTAACCTGTGTTTCGCCGGTGACATTGCACTGCCGAGTATCTGAGGGTAAGAATTGCAACTCATGATTACGGAGTTTGACAAGGAGAGCAAAAAGGTAGCTTTTAAAATTAGTCTGCAGAAAACGAAAATTATGTACAACAACCTCAGAAGAGCTTCAGCGCTTCGAGATATGTAGTAGTGCACTTGAAGTTGCAAACGACTAAGTATACTTAGGACAGGTAATAACCACGAGGCTTAAATAACTAGAAGAATGACAATAGGGTGGAGCACATTTGGCAAGCACTCTCAAATCATGACAGAAATATTGCCACTATCCCTCAAGAGGAAGGTATATAACAGCGGCATCTTGCCGGTAGTTACCTACGGAGCAGAAACTTGGAGACTTATAAAGTGGGTTCAGCTTAAATTGAGGACGACGCAGCGAGCAATGGAAAGGAAAATGGTAGGTGTAACCTTAAGAGACAACAAGAGAGCAGAGTGAATCAGGGAACAAACCGGGGTTAAGTATATCATAGTTGAAATCAAGAAGAGGAAATGGACATGGGCTGGGCATGTAGCACGTAGGCAGAATAACCACTGGTCTTTAAGGGTAACTGACTGGATTCCCAGAGAATGCAAGCGGGTTAGGGGGAGACAGAAAATTAGGTGAGCAGATGAGATTCAGAGGCTTGCTGGTATAAACTGGCTGCAGCAAGAACAGGACCGAGTTAACTGGCGGAACATAGGAGAGGCACTTGTCTTGCAGTGGACGTAGAGGAGCTGATGACGATGATGACTTCTTTGATATGCTGTGATTTTTTGTAATTTTTAGCTTTGAGCAAATGATGCTTCTACGCAGTCTATACAAAAACTATATTTTAAACAAGCTCTAATATTTGGCCTTCATTCCGGATTCGAACAACTATGAGCAGTCAGTTGAGCCCACAACATAGAAGAAAATTTGGCCTACTTTCTCTACGTGGGTGACCTGCAACGCTCCAGAGTGCATTTCGAGAGGCTACAATCAAGTATTGTCATCCATCAATTTGCTATGTTTTATTTGCTCTTGGGATATATATCGCTATATGAAAAAACAATAGGGTTTGCATTGGCTAAAGGCTGTTCATTATTATTGCGACGTTTTAGTTGTGCTTATGGACCTACGTTTCTGAGTTACTGAAGTATGTCGTCAGATAAGTAACCATTCTATAATATTTTCAACTTTACGTAAACATAGAGGCTTCGCGCTGCTTTTGTGCATAATGTCTGTACGTTTTACTAACGGCAAGGAGATTCTGCAGCTGCTTTTGCGATCTGTAAGGGCGCTGAACAAAACATTATGACTACTTTTCTTACTTCCGTTAATTACAAAAGCCAGAACATGCAGTCGTATTTAGTACGAAGCAAGCCACAAATTTCTGTACTATAGCACGTGCACCAGCGTGATGCTCCGGGAATATTGTCAACTATTGGTGTGTAGAATGTTAACGAGTGTAGAAACACCACTGATGAGAGAATTATTTATTGGGGAGCTAGAGATGTTTGTCTGGCTTTACCACCGATGAGTTACACTATCTTCAAGTTCTCATTAACTATCAAACAGCAAATAAACTCAACATTTATTTTACTGCTTTCGCAGTAAAATAGACAACCCTTACCGTTTCGACGAAACGCGCTTATTTCCGGAACAAACTTAAAACTCAAATAAAAAAAAGCAGTTTGGAGATGAAGTAAATGACGCCTCACGGGTGCCTTGTCCATAATGTAGACACTCAGCTGCGCTGGGGTCGTATACATACACAGATCACTGCAATATTGCCATGTCAACATTTTATTGTCCCTAATATTGAGGGCATGGGGCAGTAAAGGACCCAGTCGTAGCATCATTTACATTTACCTTTCCAGTAGCGGATGGTGCCTGCTTAGGTGCTTCAGAGAACTCAAGTATAATTAGCGTAGAAAGTTCACCTGCGCAAACAGTGGTTGACACACGTCAACCATTGAGAAAAAGCGTGCAACGCCACAAAAGTGCTGTGAACCACCCCTCAGGATTGCGGAAAAAATATTTAGGTTTTAACAGAAAGCAGGAGTGCGGCTATGTTGGTGTTACAACATGTGAAGAACCAGTGAAATGACGTGTTCACGTGTTGACTTCTCCTGTTAGGTGAAGGCCGGTATGTTCCAACGTGACGCCAATGGCTCTTCATTACAACGTGCTAGTTAAAACAATATTTCCTGAATTATTTCTTTTTGACAGAAGTCATGGGGCTGCTACCCATTGCAAAGAACGGGTCGTGTGGCAGCGGCCATTGGGAAGGAGGTTTGAGTGCCTCTGTAGTTGGCGACGCTTGGACCCGCAAACAGTGCAGCTCGTGTTAACAGTTCTCAGTGAGTATGGAGTGCGACAAGTTGCGAACACAGTTTTGTGCAAGATCGGGCGCTCCAAATCATCTACCGAAGCAAGCAACATAGTTCCAGTGACACCAAGTCAGAGCGCTTGCGTAAACCACTCCATGCGAGACTTTTTTCTTTTTGGCTTATCAGTGGTCAGCACTAATCATGGGTGCGCTACGTTCATGATAACCAGTTAGGCCTAGATCACCTGTTCTACACTAGTTGCAAATATAGAGCGGACCAATATTGCAATACCGTTCACGTACTTTGTTCGTTTTCGATAATGCCTGTGTATTTCCATTTGTAACATAAAACAATGCTTGCAATGGAAGTTGTCAGCATATTTCGCCACTGTTTTCTTCTACCGTGACTTTTTAGCTTCTATTTTGTGTATTTACACATACCCTGTTCATTACTAATGCGAAAGCAGTTATACAGACCCTGTCAGTTGGATTTTGCTTACGGTGTCGGCGTCAATGTCGATGTCAACGTCATTCACCATATATGTTTGCTTATCTATATATATGAAAATGCTAAACGGAAAAAAAATAATCCAGACAAAAATTGCAGCATATACATGGAGTGAATGATGGAGGTAGGGGCGAAGCATTCGTCCGTCTATTCGTTCTTGCTTTCATCCGTCCATGCGTTCATCTGTGTGACGGTCCATGCGTCCATCCGCCCGTCCGTTCGTGCGTCTGTTCATGCGTCCACCCTGCGTTCGTCCAAGCATGCGCCCCTGCGTCCGTTCATGCGTCGATCCATGAATCTGTCTCTATTTCCGTTCGTCCATCTATTCAACACTCATGTACTACCATCCCGCATCTTTTCTTCATATATTCGGATGAATGGATGGATGGATGGATGAATGTTAATGGCTGTACCCTTTAGATCGGGTGGTGGCTAGCACCACCAAGCCGTAATACTTAATGCACCAAAAACTAGATTTATTTTTCCCTTAAATAGTGAGTTAAAGGATTCCAACTTTGCAGTGAAGGGTTTGTTTTCACTCGTGCCTTGACTTTAGCCACCAATCAGATAACCTCCTTTAAGTTAATTCTACCCGCTTGAAGTCTATTTTGCCCTCGCTGTCCCTAAACACCAGTGCTTTGAAAAACTCTGTGCCATCATCCTGAACTATAGGGTGAAGCCCTTTACAGAACATTATCAAGTGTTCCACAGTTTCTTCTTCCTCTCCACACGCACTCCATACCATGTATACGCCTTCGTACTTGGCCCGATATGTCTTGGTTCGCAATACTCCCGACCTGGCCTCAAACAGTAGATAACTACCCCGACTATTATTATAAATCCTTTCCTTGGCGATTTCCTGCTTAAAAGTTCGATAGATCTCTAGTGCGGACTTCTTAATCAAGCAAATTCTCCACATATCGGTCTCGGCTCCCTTCACCTTCTTAACCAATATTTTTTTTTGGTTTGACTCCCTGCTGTTTTCCAAGTATTTACCAGTCAATTTTCTGGTGCGCTTCCGCCATATTGTATCGACATTCTTTGTGTACAAGTAGCTGAATTCCTTCTAGCCCAACGCTCCTCCCCCATTTTTCTCAATCTCTTCTCAAATTTTATCTTGCTGCTACTTTCCCTGCTATCAAATGAAGTCCATCCCATATCACCTTGTACTCCCTGATTTGGTGTTTTCCCGTGAGCTCCTAAGGCAAGCCTATCTATCCCACATTGCTTAATGTCTAATCTTGCTTGAACTTCTGATCTCATGCACCAGAGCGCATTGCCGAACGTCAGACCAGGAACCATGACCCCTTTCTATATTTCTCTCACGACATCATACCTATTGTAAATCCACAGTGCCCTGTTTTTCAATACCACTGCATTCCTGTTACCTTTAGTCGACACGCATATTTTGTGTTCCCTTAGGTAGTCGGCTCCACTGCTTATCCATGCGCCCAGATATTTGTATTGATCTGTTATCTCTAGCGTCGCCTCCTGTATTCTAAGCTCACTACCTTCATTCTCATTAAAATTTATGACTGCTGATTTTTCTTTACTGAATCTGAAATCTAACCTATCTCCCTCATCACCGAAGATGTCCACCAATCTCTGCAAATCTTCCTTGTTGTCAACCATTAGCACTATATCATCTGCGCACATCAATGCTGGTAGTCCCTGTTCAATGAGTTTTCCTTGTTTGACAAAAGAGAGGTTGAAGCCCAGCCCACTTCCCTCTAATTTGGCCTTCAATCCTTGTAGGTACACCAGGAATAATAAGGGTGGCACCCCTACCTAAGCCCCCACTTTACATATGCAGGCTTGGATACCTGCTTTTCCCACTTTATAATTACCTTGTTACTTTCGGCCACGGCTGAAAGGTAACAATGTAATTCCTGATCATTCTTCCTGATGCATTCTTCCTGATCCTGCCAAGCTTCAGGCCACGGCCTGAAGCTTGGCAGGATCAGGAAGAATGCCGTCTTTGGACACGACGTACCCCAGTATGGTGAGTTGCCGTGCTGCAACGCGGCACTTTTTCAGATTTAGTTGCATGCCGGCATTGCTCACACGCGCGAAAACTTCTTTCGGACGTTGGAGATGCGTGGAGAAATCCGGAGCAAAGACAACGACGTCGTCGAGGTAACACAAGCACGTGTACCATTTCAAGTTGCGCCGAACGGTGTCCATCATGCGCTCAAAGGTTGCAGGGGCATTACATAGACCAAACGGCATTACGTTGAACTCGTACAAGCCGTATGGCGTGACGAAGGCGGTCTTTGGTTGAGCGTCGTCAGCCATTGGTACTTGCCAGTACCCCGAGCGCAGATCGAGAGAAGAAAAAAAAAATCGGCTCCATGAAGGCTGTCAATCGCGTCATCGATGCGTGGCAGTAGATAAACATTCTTGCGAGTGATCTTATTGAGCCGTCTGTAGTCCACACAGAACCACACAGAACCATCTTTCTTCGCAACAAGAACAACAGGAGACGCCCATGGACTGTCCGAGGGCCGAATAACGTCACGTCGGAGCATATCGTCAACCTGCTCGTTAATTTCCCGGCGTTCAGCAGGCGACACGCGGTATGGACGTTACCGTAATGGTGGATAGGCACCATGTGTTGAAACGATGCGTAACAACGGACGTGCGACCGAGAGAACTTCGCCCGACATCGAAAGAAGAACGATATTCTTGTAACAGGTCCAGAAGTTGGGAACGCTGTACGGCCACAAGGTTGTCAGCGATGGAGGGGCCAAAGACATCAGCAGATGACGAATCAGAAGTGGACACAGCATTGATGGTACACGACCTGGGACCACGCGTGTCATCGGGTACGTCCAGGACTTGTGCGTCGTCGACTGGTTTCACTCTGCCGAGACATTCCCCTCGAAGCAAGGTAACAGCGTACGGGGACGGGTTTGTTACAAAAATAGCAGTGTTGCCCTGGTTGACCTGCACGGTCGCGAAAGGTACTAGCAACCCTTTCCTGCTGCAAGTGCGGTCAGATGGCGAAACAAGTCCAATGGTGTCGGAGAGACCAGCGCAGTAGACAGACACAGCCGTCGTCGAGTTTGGAGGCACTGTTGTATCGTCTTTCGTTAAAATCTTGCTCAGTGTCGGAGGACTGTTTTCTGGCGTCAAATGCGAGAAGGGTTAGAGCTAAATTTCGGCGGCGGCACAATGGATGATGGCGTCATGGCGGGAGAGAAAGTCCCATCCCAGGATGACGTCATGAGAGCATGCCTGAATGATGATGAAGTGGGCGACATAGAGAAAGTCCTCGATGACAACGCGAGCTGTGCACCCTGCTGTAGGATGAATGCGGTGCAAACTTGCAGTACGGAGGAATAACCCAGAAAGTGGCGTCGTCACTTTTCGAAGTAAGCGGCAGAGTTTTTCGTCCATAAGTGATACGGCAGCTCCAGTGTCAATAAGAGCCGATGCACAAACACCGTCCACAAGCACGTCAATGACATTCGAGGGGCTGCTCTGAGGGCTTTCACATTGCGATAGCGTCGCAGTCCTTGCCTCGGGGACTGCGACGACTAGTTTTCCCACTCATGAGCTGCCGCACTTTGCCGCATGGGAGACAGGGAACGGCGTCGTGGAGACGGCGATCTTCGAGATAAACCTGGGCGAGATCGAGGTGGCATAGACGGCGGTTCTTCGCGATAAGAACGGCTGAGTTGGCCAGCAACAAGTGAAGAAATTGGAGCCGGCTGTACGCGATGGCAATAACGGACCACGTGACCGGCGTAACCGCAGGCAAAGCAGATGGGCCGGTTGTCGGGTGTGCGCCATCTGTTCACCTTGGTAGGTCTCACCCATGTCGCAAGGGCTGATGGACAGAACAGTGGCTGCATGGTGGACTGAAGCTGAGGCTGAGGGGTTACGTCAACATACGTAGCGGGCACACCCGCTGCAAAGGATGGAGGTCGAGCGGCAGCTTCAGCGTAAGTCAGAGGGGCGGTTGCTGGAACGACTTGGGGCCGCCTGGCGACCACTTGTGCGTAACACAAGGGCGCAGGAGCCGGAGGCTGTGGAGGGTGGTACGGAGGCATTACCTCCGCTATTTCCTGTTCAATCGCTCGACGGATGGGAGGAAGAAGGGTAGTAGGCGATTGTTGAACAGTCGGTTGGTGCGCAAAGGGCAGGAGCGAGAACTGACGCGCGATTTCCTCGCGGATGAAGGACTTTAGGTCTGCCATCAATGCACTTGGTCACAACTGGCCTCCAAGCCAGCAAGCGTTGCAGCTCGTGGTGGGGAACGTCGGGTCATCGAACGCTGCCGGCGGAGCTCCTCGTAGCTCTGGCACTGTGTGAGGACCTCAGCCACTGTGCCGGGGTTTTTGGCGAGCAGCATCGTGAAGGCATCATCGTCAATGCCTTTCATGATGTTTCGGATCTTGTCAGACTCGGACATGGTGGGATTAGATGTGTTGCATAGGTCCTGGACGTCTTCAGTATAGCTGGTGAATGACTCACCAGCCTCCTGAGCACGTTCACGTAAGTGCTGCTCGGCTTGCAGCTTGCGAACAGCAGGGCAGCCGAAGACGTTGATGATTGCGGTCTTAAAATCGGACCAGGTGGCAAAACCGGACGCGTGGTTGTTGTACCACAAACTGGCAACACCCGTAAGGTAGAATACCAAGTTGGTCAGCTTGCCGTCCTCGTCCCATTTGTTGGGCACGCTCACGCGCTCGTTAATGGTGAGCCAGTTCTCCACGTCAGTGCCATCAGCGCCAGTGAAGATGGGTGGATCGCGGATTCTGGGGACACCGGCACAAGGGGGTGGCATTGGAGGAGGCGTTTGCTGAGAAGCGTCGTGGTACATAGTAGATGGCAGGGTACGTGATCGTAGCTCCAAAGGCATAGAGGGGGATCGCAGCACTCTCCAACAAATGGTTAAGGTGTTTATTAGCCGGCAACGAGCGAGAATATACAATGGCGACAGTCACAGCCAAGCACGAGCTCTCAGCGCGAGCGGCGTCCTTGTTGGGTAGCCCCACTAGAAGGTACTCAAGAGCTCGGCCCATTTCCGAGTTCGGAGGCTTCGCTACAATTGATATCTTTTAAAAGAATAGTGACTACATCATCCAGGCCTAGTGTGTCCAGTATTCCCCACAATTCCTCTTGAACTACGCTATCGTACGCTCCCTTGATATCCAAAAATGCTAGCCACAGGGACCTGTGTTCCTTTTCTGGTATTTCGATGCACTGCGTCAGTGAGAACAGATTGTCTTCCAACCTCCCGTGTTTCCGAAACCCAATCTGCAGTTCCCAGCACCCCTCGACCTCTATCTATGCCTGCCGTCTTTCCTTTATAATCTGCATCGCCAGCCTGTAGACCACTGATGTCACTGTTACAGGACCGTAGTTGTTTATGTCAGCTTTGTCCCCCTTTCCTTTATAGATCAGGCTCATCCTGCTAAGTTTCCATCCATCGGAACTTCTCCATCGATCATTATTTTGCTCACTGCCTCTCTGAAAGCCTGCTTAGACTTCGGACTTGATGTCTTTATCAGTATAATTGGAATGTCATCTGGGCCTGTTGATGTACTACTAGGAACCCTTTTCTAAGACCTTTCCCACACTTGTTGTGAAAATGAAGTCATTGTGCCACTTGATTTATCCTTGTCTATTGTAATGCATAAAGCACTTCTTTGTTGAAATTTTTCTGTCACCCTTGTTCTTATATGTTCAATGGCTTCGTCCGCTTCTAGCCTAGCACCTTAAGCTTTAGTTATAAACCTCTGCTCTAGGCTCCTCTGATTTCTTAGGAAGTATAGATGGTTCCGAAATTTCGCAGCTGCCTTTCTATCTTTTTTGTGTACTTCTGCCAACCACTTGGTTCCCTTTGTTCTAATCTTTTCATCGATCAGAAGGGATGCATTACTTGTACAGCTTAAAAAAATTTCCCATTTTTTTTCAACATCATCTGTCGGTTCACCCCGCTGCTTAGCATGTCTGTGTTTCCTAGAAGCATCCTGACGTTTTGCTATAACTCTCTTAACTTCCTCATCCCACTAACTTTAGGGTTTGTGTCTTCTTTTCGGGGTAACTTGTCAAGTGGCTTAGCAAGCTCTAGCTCAAACAATCTAATTAGTTTCGTGTATGTCCACACTGTTTTTTTGTTCTCAGTGATTGTTTTCTCCCTTTCTTTAGTGGCTATTTCAATTTGCCTTTCTGAATAAAAATTTTCCTCTAGTTGCTCATCTTGTCTGCTTCCCACTTTCACTGTTCTACCAGAACTTAGCTTGATACGTTTGTGGTCCCTACCCAGACTTCTGGAGCAACCTACATCTATGTGCATTCCCCTGAGCTTATCATACATCCTATATGACATCAGTGCGTAATCTATCGTCGACTGCAGCCTTTCTACCTCCTATGTTGTTTGCCCTTCACACTTCTCGGTACTGTTGCAAATGAACAAATCAAGCCTTCCACACATATTCATGATCATTTTGCCTGTCGGGCTGGTATACCCATCTATATCTTCTATGTGTGCATTCATATCTCCTAGTATAATTATCTCGCACTCTCTTCATAACTTCTGAATGTCCTTTTGATATACTGTCTACCATCGCCTGGTTTTCCTTTCTGGCCTTTTCTCCCGTCCACAAGTACACGAAATAAAGGAGTGTCATTTTTCCTGCCAGTTTTCCTTTTAGCCATAAATATTCCTTGCACTCCTGCTTGACCCTTTGCCACTCTGTACTTTTATGAATGAATGGCCTAATACAACCCCCCTTTCTGCTGCCTTCTGTTCTATTACAATATTTCCACGCATAGTCTGCATTGTTAGGAGGTTGTTCTATGTCCCTGAGATGTGTTTCTACAAAACTATATCATCTGCCTCTTCTCCTTTAGATGTTCTTCAATCTCTTGCCACTTCAGCCTGTTCCTACCAACCTGCATGTTAATATGTGCTATGTCTGACTTGGCTTGGCGCACGTAGCTACGTCTATTTCTGCCCCAGACTCTACCTATCTTAAATACTGGTGCCACTTTGGAATTCTATCTGTCCATACCACTTGTCAAAGAGTCTCCCTGGTTGTTTTCCTCGTCACTAGCTATCTTGCACCCCGAAGGGCCCGCTTGCCCTCCAAAAAAGCTACTGCGCGTCCTGCAAGTCGCCTACCCACCTCATAGCCTAACCGCCCATCGAAGTGAATTCTGTCTCGTTGAAAACTACCCCACCTATGCACCTCTCTGTTTATTTTCACCACCTCAAAGCCTTTCTCTCGACTTATCCGCCATATCTCTTGGTTTGCGTTGACAACTGTTCTTCGCAGGTTGCTATCACGCACCGGTACCTCAGGTATCATGCATATCGCTACCTGTACCTGAGAAGAAGTGGCGTGCATGTCATCGACGCTTTTCACCAGTGTAGATGCTAGTCCTGCTGTATCTTCATTTAAGACATCGTTTAAACTGCCTGAAATTATCAGGAGGTTTCGTCTACCAGCTGTAGTTTTCAGTTTTGCGCTCTCTTGCCTCAAGACTGCTTCCAGCTTGCGTCCTGGAACGCCCCTACTGCAACCCTCTTGTCAACGCTTACCCTCTCTTTGATGGCTTCTGTGCATCGATTCAAACTAGAGTCTCTGGCGATTATCACATGCTGTGAATTTTCAGCTGGAGCATCCTGCACCTGGGGGTTACTTGTACCTGTGACGCCGGCTGCTTTGTCCCCTCCCAGTCCTACCACTACTTCGCTGAAGCTGGGCCTTGCGACAATTGAACCGACTGAACCTGTTTTTTCCAAACTTGCCAGCTCTTTCTTCTCCTTCCTTCTGGTAGCCGGTTCTCTACTGTTCTCTTCGTAGGCCGCTCCTCTGTTCACCTCGGCTAGTGCTTCCTCAGCGAACTTCAGCCTGTCTCCTAATGCCCTCGTTTTCCTTTGCTCTGTCGCTAACGCAGCTTCAAGCTCGGTGATTTTCATTAGTAGGTCACTCTGGGTAACCATCATTTTCTCCATTTTTTTCCTTGACCTCACATTGCCTACACTTCGCGTCAGTCTCTTCTCCTTCCGCTTCTACACTTGGGTCTATTTTCAAATCAACCCCACATCCTGAACACTTCACAGTCTTTTTAACCATGTCTTCACGACACCAATTGTCCCTATGGCTTCTCTCACTCGATAATTAAAAAACTCGAGCCCTGCCCTACAAAAAAGAGAAAGTCTAAGCTCTACTACAAAACTGTGTGTTCTATGTACCTGCACCTCCCCCACTGGGTGGCAAAAAAAGAAAAACAGCAAAAAAACAAGTCAAAGACACATACATACTTGTTACACGCTACAACGGCTACGAGGAACGAACGGGTGCCGCTATAAGGAGCTTCGCTCTAAAACTCCAGCGTGCAGAATCGGAAGTTTAAGGGCTTAGCCACTGAGTCATCAAAGGGCTCCTCCTTCAACGTTGAAGCGGCCAGCTGTTTATATCTGCCACTTACCGCTGGCTATATCCATCTCGGTGGAAATATCGTGTGTTCAGCATTACCAGTGAGAAGGCGGGTAGAGAGAATCGTATGGCTTGGGGTTTCACCAAAATGATTCTGCTTTGTAGTTTCCGGGCCCATAAAGCTCCCTGCACTCGTTGCACATTCTTCATTTTGGAAAATGGCCCACTTTTTATACACAATGAAGTAACAACCAAGACGGTTTTTTGCGTTCGTCTGTACTTGTCACTACGTTTTGTGCATCATTTGTGCGTGAATTACGCGGGGCATGTTTTCATCTGCTTGCCATTCTTCGCGTGACCTTCGAATTCATTGCTATCGCGTTGATTGCTGTGCCTTTATGGCATTGCCGTGACTTCTTTATTTACTTGTTTATAGTGTTCGACACAGCCCCAAGTATTCTTGTTTGCTATTTGAGTTGATCCCGCCTTCTGAACATCGCTCGTGCACTTAGCAGTTGTAATGCTAATTTGAAGAATTTGAACTAATTTCTGCAGCTCCATAGGGGACATGGCTTAGTGTCAGCAGAACTGAGCATTAAGGTAGATTGCAGAAGAAGATAAAAAGAAACAACCAGGATCTTGTCCATTCATATAGAAGGCCAAGAAGCTGTGTCCACTGACAAATGTTGACCGGTCTACTAAAGTTACAAATGCTCCGCTTTGGGGGCGTCTCCAGCCAAAGCGTGAAGTAGAATCTTACAGTAATGTATGGATATACTGCTATTCCTAAAGATGCCCTGAAAAATGTTGAATCGCTTTATTTGTTTTGATATTGAATGTCACGGTGATAGGCAAAACATTTTTGCAAGAAAACGCTCCGATATAAACCACGGATAATGTCGGTTCTGCTATGATAGCGCATCTAGCAGTATTTCAGCGACGGAAGGAGTAGGGGCTTAACCATACCTAATGCATGCTTGTGCGTGAGCTTTTATGGGTGCAAGCATACATACTTATGCAAAATATAAACACAATCAAGACGTTGTACCCCCCCCCCCTCACAAACTTCTTAAGCTAGTTACGCCATTGGCTGCTCAAGTCTTTGTCGGTTTGTGATGTGCTTGGGACATTCGATCAGTGTATCTGACACCCATTCTCGCAGTAGTGACTGCACGAAGTATTTGACACCACGAACGCCGAACTATGAAACTTTTATGGATTTTTTTGTGGTTTGGCTGTTGTTATCTTTTACATTTCCAGGAAATGCCTAATCTTTGCACGGAAACAAATAATATTTGCAAAATATAATGCGAAGTTGCTTATCAGTAACGAATATATAGATAGCTATAGTGCGATGCCTGAAATTGCCACGGATGGGTCGACAGTAAAGAAAAGGTACGGAGATCATTTTGCGTGCGTATTTTCTTATCACAGCATTCTGGGTGAGAAGTTCAAGCAGTAAAAACTTGAAAATCATTGAGAAACACTGACTAAATCCTATTGTCTACTCAAGGTAACGCAGGATGGCATAATGTACGAGTGCTGTTGCCTTTTATAAGTACAGCACAACTGCACAATAGACCACTTGGTTTTACCAGTTCACCAATAGTTCTGTCAAAGCTTACAGAGGAAGTGAACCGCTTTATAAATTTGTGACCAATGAAACGCAAACAAAACATTACAAATTTGCTGAGGTTTCTTAAATTACCTCACAAGAACACTAACATCGGCCACTTAAGTGGATACCAATAATAGTTTTAAGTATCATAATTTCTGTGGCAACCATAGCACAATTTTTGCCAGTTTATCCTTCAGCTATTTACACTTCTTTCATTTCCATCAAACACAATAGTGTTATGTAATAATCGATCACTAAATTAGGCGTCCATTACACCTTGTCACTTTGCAGCTCGAACCCGACAATTTCGGGGCGTTAAGGAACAACACGAGTAGACTCCTCAATCGAGCATTCTGAAGAGAAGATAAAAGTGAATGAAATGGGCCTAACATTGGCAGGGAGCACGGCAAAGGGCGTATACAACCCTCTCTAACACGCCATAATTTCATAGCTATAGAGCAGATATGAAATACAGCCTTGGTAACATCTTACTTGAAGGTGTTTGAGTTGCCGGTCATAATAATAAAGTTTTGGGACCATTTGCGTCCGGTGTTTATCACATTTTTTTAACACACGCGTAATTCTATGCTCTACCACTTCGCAAGTAACATTCGAAGAAACGGCAGCGTTGCTTGCAAGTGTTCCAAAAGTAACTGCACCCATTTGGAAGCAGCTTCAAAACTGTGTATATCTTTTTTATTACCTGGTCTTGAACTCCCGCAGGAGCTATTTCTTGCTTTGTTCTGGATGAACATATTTCAAGTTTTCTTTATACCATTATCAATGCGTTAAGCTATCCAGAGACTCTGAGTTCTTTCAAGTCTCTTCAAGCAAGTAGTGGACCTGTGTGTCAACGAAACCACCCTAATTAATGTTATTTTGTATTTGGTCGGCACCTTCTTTTATCCTTGACCAACGCTCTTAAATAGTGGGCGTTCAGAATGCAGGTTCACTTAATGTCCGTGTAAAGTGGCGTGTATAATAATTTGGTTGTCCTTTGGCTTTTTATGCACCGTACTTATCAAAATCCAATAATAGCCTTGCCTACATCCTGGGTTGCAGCGATTTAACATCAGCTCGGGCAATTTCATCATTGGACAATGCACTGCTAATCTTCATTTAGAGTGCCAAAGCGGTTACGTGGTTTTCTGTCTCGATTTATCAGGACATGTAAGCAGCTTGTACAACTTACTTGGCACAAATGTACTCGTTTCTGAAGTGATATTATAAAACAGTAACAATTTCTCTTACCATTATCATCTCAGCAGAATGTAAACACGTTGACACTAGCCTATTTTGTCCAGTCAAACATTCTTGCGCAGTAGCTGTGATCATTTAACACACAAGGTAATTTCGCACTTGCATTATGCTTAAGAAGAGTTGCATATTACACCTTAATACTATAGTTATTCGCTCGTCAAAACAAAGAGAAACATCCAAATAAACTTATAATTGAAATTTACCCATCAGCTATTCTGTCTGATCCTGTTGCCTGCAACCAGAAAATTCCGCAAAAATTCAGAAGCGCGAAAGACCACAATCAATGAACAGCATGCGCAACCAGTTTTGCATACTTATGCTCCTATCTGTGAGCATGCGACATTAGGATTGGTTGGGTCTTGCTTGAAGTATAGCATACAGTACATTCGCTATGACGAAAACCAGTCATGCAGGTTTTTTTCTTTTTCACCTGTAACCGTTTTCGTGAACACGACTCCTTAGAATCATTCCTGTGCGCAATCGTCAGGAGAAAGACGTATACGAACGGGCCGCTGCGGTGGTGTTTTATGGTAAATGTGCACGCATACCTCTTTAACAAAAAAAGTCGGAGATCCATGAAATATAGTTATGAAGAATGCTCAAAATATGATAGAAGATTTCATGCTATTGTGTTTATTACTTGACTTATGTGTCTAGGGTGGCCTGTTCCTGCCCAGATTCATGGGTATGTCAGTTAATACTGCATTGTACATGGCAAGTGCATACTTGTACTGGCTGCCTGTTGGTATAATAGATTTATGGACTTCATTTGATTTCAAACCAATGTTGTGTCCCGAGCAGTACAGCTTTGCCTCCTTTCACTTTCATCTGTCCTTCGGCTTATTCAGGAGTTCTTTGCAGGGTGAGGTCATTTTGGCAGTCTGGGCTGCCAACTTGTGCAAAGTTTTGACACATATTCTATACATGGCATCGCGCACAGCTTCATTTTAGCTTCATACCACTCTTCAATGTTGCAGCGAGTATTCAAACCAATACTTTATAACCAGCGTATCACAGACGTCATGATATAAAATCGGTCCAAATTAGAGATCAAATTACGGCGTCGCTTCGCAGCTCCAGTGGCACCACGGGACCGGCCCCATGGCATCACCGAATAAATACGTGTCACCGACTATTGAGAGCATTTTAACACAGCTTCCAACTTCTCGAGAGCCATCGACGATTCGTTTCGGTATTGAGCATTTCTGGCCATTTGGCCGAGGGCTTAGTTTCTGCGACCTGATTGAGCATTATCCTTCAGACGTTGCCGGCAAAGAAATGATAGAAATAAAGAAGGAAAAAAATATGCTGGGTCAAGGAGGCACAGAGAACAGGTGCGCGGTGCTAAATCAAAATAAATGCACCAGGCTCTATACACGCCGGTGGCAGCATTTTATGGGCAATACTTATCGTAGCTGGCGCGACGTCCGTAGGCTCAGTGTTCGATTCGGCCGTTCATACACAATCTGCAGTTGCTGAACCTAACCCGCTCGTGCAGAATGGGTGGACAGGCAGTAAATAAATACGCGCTCGAAAAATAATTGCGGTAATTAAAGAACAGAAATTCATGTCCCAAATGAGGTTTGTTAGTCACTGCCTAAATGGCAAAGGTAGCCCACGAACCTTTCGACAAGCGGACTTTTTGGTGAGAGGCTGTTCTGACTAAGACAAAATTCTTGTTCAAGACGAAGGCTCCAGCAACATTCTTGTTCTTGTTCATTTACTGTAGGTGGCGCATACTCACTGTGCGGAATGAGTGAAGAAGTTCGTGGTTTTATACAATATTGTGCAGCTTTAGAATAATTGAGGTTATATAGTAGAAAGATTACAAATTGCAGAGAAAAGTGTGGCGCTTGATCTAACGTATAATATTTTCCGACATTCCCTACCAGTGTTTCTCATCAGTTCAGTTCTTTGATAAGTCGAGGGTCCACGATAGGGTAATACATTTTGGTTATCTTCTCAAGTTACAAGTTGTCACTAAGGACGTCATGATTGAAACAAGTACTATCGTAAACATGAAAGTGAATGCCGAATTCGAGCTATATGAGTGGTCCCATTTTGTACGTGAAGCCTATTTGTAAAAACTTTTTAGTTCCAAGTGATTGCCTTGTGCTCTTGTATCGTTTTTCAGCTTGACAGCTTGGTGTGTTGTTTTCAGATGTCAAGCATCTTAGGGTCGAACTCAAAGCGGTGTGCGTGACCACCCTTATAGCGCATGTGCGCCCCTGTCACTCCGGCTCCTCTACTATGCTTTCCCCCTCTCTCTTCCGAGTCACCGGGGAAGGCAACAACTCGCCCCCTCAGCGGTATTGGGGGCGGTATGGGTTCGCATGTGGCGCTCTCTAAAGGTCATCGCCACCGCCAAGCGCCCGCCTCTACGAAGCATGGATCTAAGACAACAAAACGAAGCCAAGAATCAGGCTCTTTGATTTCACGTTTGTTGTGCAATAATGTAACATATGCAGCAAACCTAGTTATTGGTGTCGACAGGGTTATGAACCAGAATGATTCATTATTGTCATGGGTTCATGACATCAGCGAAGGGAGCATACTGTAGTGCGAAGAGCAAGCTGTTTATTCAGTCTAACCTCTGGCCAGTGAACGAAATTCAGGTTGATGCGATGCACACCGGCACTGCGGTGCCGTCCAATATTCTAGCGTTATCGCTGGTGGTTATGAAAGTTACAGAATATTTGAAGATATTCTCGTTGCATGCATTTACTTAACAAACTCATCTTCTACAGTTGCAAAGCTTCTCTAACATTGTAGGTGCGGTTTGCGGTGACTTATACACCGAGTGTAACGGGGCGTTACCAAAACAAATGTGTCCTTACTTCCTCTGAAAGAGGCGTCGTCCCGACGCTTAACCATATGATGGGAGTACAATAAATAATATAGTAAGATAAAAAGTAAGTACAAGCAATATGCACAGAAAATCAATTAGAATAGGTTCTTTGGGTCTGCGCATAAAATGGCTTGAGCCACGTGACATGGACGGCTGAAGGTCGATCATTGTGCTGTTGATAGTTCGTAATGCCTTCGAAAACAACCTCGGAGTTGAGGGGGTCGAGATGTCAAACTAACCTGTATGGTCCGAAGTGTGGTCACAGAATTTTTTTTATTCATTGAGTCCACGTCGGCGTATTGGCGTCCACCCCCTAGCACAGTTGCCGGGCTCGTAATTCACAAAGCTTCGTCGAAGATTGTAACGACGGCTGTCTCTCGTCTGATTAATTTTTATGAGCAGGTGGGCGAGTTGACGAGCTTCTTCAGCGCGCTGCAGGTCGACGGTCACGTCGCCGTTTTCTTCGTGAGCGACGTTTGACAGCAAAGCGCCAGGCATCGTTTCCGGGTCTCCTTCATTACCAACTTTATGGAGGCATCTATGTCGTCTCTCACAGCATTTTTTTATGCGAAGGTCACGTATCGTAGAATGGCGTCCCACGTTTTGTGTTCGGCGTCGACGTACATGGCTAGCGTGTCGGCGATGTTCTCGTTTAGCCGCTCGGTGTAGCCATTGGTCTTTGGGCGGTATGCTGTCATCTGATGGTGACTTGTCTGGTTGTATGACAAGATCACTTTATTTAGGTCAGCAGTAAATGCCGTAAATCTATCAGGTGATGAGGACCTCTGGGGCACCATGATGCAGGGCGATGTTGTCGACGAAAAAGTTTGTTACCTCGGCAGCACTGCTTTGGGCAGTGCCCCAGTCTCAGCGTGGCGAGTGAGGTAGTCAGTAGCTACGACAATTCATTTGTTTCCAGCAGTCGACGTCGGGGATGGCTCTAGTAGGTCCATGCCGATTTGCTAGAATGGCCGGCGAGGTGGCTTGATAGACTGTGAAATTCAGCAGGCCTAGTTAGCGGTGTCTTCTGTCGCTGGCAGTCTCGGCAGGTATTCACGTGATAGATTACGTTGGCATGGAGGCGGGGTCAGTAGTAATTTTTCAGTATTTGCGCTAACGCGCGGTAAAATCCAAGGCATCAAGCCGTCGGGTCATCATGCAGAGCATCCAAAGCATTCTGCACATAACACTGATGGTACCACGATGAGGTAGTTAGCCTGATGAGGTGAGAAGTTTATTTCGACAAAAATGCTCTGCCACTTAAGGAACGATGCCAGTCCTCCCTTGATTACATTTGGAACAGCGGCAGCTTTACCCTAGAGGTATTTTAAGAGGTCCTTGATTTCAGGCTCGGCTCGCTGTCGTTCGGCGAAGTCAACGACGCTTAAGGTTCCCAGAAAGTAGTCATTGTCGTTGTCATTCTGCGGGGTTGGGCCAACGGGGGCACGAGGCAGGCAGTCGGTGTGAGGGTGCTTTCGTCCGGACTTGTGCACGACGATATCGCCAAACTCCTAAAGTCTTGGACTCCATCGTGCGAAAATACCTGAAGAGTCCTTCAAGTTAGCTAGCCAGCACAAAACATGGTGATCGCTCACAACTTTGAAGGACCTCCCATGGAGGTAAGAGCGCAACTATGACGTAGCTCAGGTGATAGCAAAGCACTTTTTTGTCATAGAACTGTAGTCTTCTGCCTTCGATACCGACCGGCTAGAATAACTAATAACCCTTTTTCTCTGTTATTCTTCTGCATCAGAACAGCTCCGAGACGTACGCTGCTTGTGTCGGTGTGGACTTTCGTATCAACGTCTTCGTCAAAATGCGCAAGTATCAAGGGGTCTGCAAGTATTATTTGAGTTTCTGAAACGCGTTAATTTGCGCTGTTACCCACCTAAAATCAACGTCGGTCTTCCGTAGCTGCGTTAGTGGCTCGGAAATCTGCGAAAGGTCTTTGACAAAGCGTCTGTGAAAGGTGCACAAGCCGAGAAAAAGGCGCAAGGCCTTATGGTCGGTGGGTGGTGGTGACGCGGCGATGACAGCAGTTTTTTGCAGGTCTGGGCACACTGCAGTTTGCTGACCACGTTATCCAAAATCAGGAGCTCCTTTTACGCGAAGCGGCATTTTCCTGGCTTCAGGGTGAGTTCAGATCTCCTGATTTGCTTAAAGTACACATTAAAGCCCATTGAGATGTTCGTCGAAGCTTGAGGAAAACACCACGAATATGCCAAGTAAACGGGGCAAGTGCGCCACTTCAAGCCAGGCAGGACTCTATTCATGAGCCATTCAAAAGTCGCAGATGCTCAGCAAATACCGAAGGGTATCACCTTGAACTTGGACAGGCCGTTCGGTGTTATGAAGGCAGATTTTTCTCTGTCGCTCTTGTAAACTTCGATTTGACAATAGCCGGTTTTGAGGTGCGTTGAAGAAAAATACATCGCGTTGTGGAGTCAATCTAGAGCATCATCTACCAGTGGGAGCTGGTACAAGTCTTTTTTAGTCAGTGTGCTCAGGCGGGGATAGTCGACGCAGACGCGTAGAATTTCATGTTTCTTCTTCACAAACACTACCGGTGACGCCCATGCACTCTTTCAAGCTTGGAGGATGTCATCGCGTAGCTTTTCATCAAGTTGTTTCTTTATGGCCTCCCGTTCTCGCGTCAAAACTCTGTACAAGCCCGGACAGAGTTGCCAGGCACTTTTTTTGTACGATTTGACATGTTGCGACAGGGTTTTCTCGAATTGTAGATGATGACGAAAAGCAGTCCTTGTATTTGAGGAACAGGTTTCTGGGCTATTATTGTTTATCCGTCGAAAGGCTCATAATAACTTCGAAAACTAGTTGATGGGCTTGAGTCATCCGAGTCGATATTGCAGAATGAGTACGACGAAGCTTGCTGGATAAATCTGACGGTTAATGGCGACTCACTCTGGCTGTGCAGATTCCTGCTAGTGTAACTAGGTGACATCCGGCTGCATGAGTTTCGGGGTCTTTCCAAGCGGTTCTTTGTTAAACTTCGCGGCGAAAGAAGGTAAATCAAACAAAAGTACTTCGAAAGTACCACTGATGACGGAATAGTTGGCTCCGGTGTTGATGAGAGCTGTGATGCTATGGCCGTCGATGAGAACGTTAGGCCACTAGGTAGTCATTTCTCGTTGCGGCTATAGGTTCTGGCGTCGGATGTCAGCTAAAAGAATTTGTTTGTCTGCTTCGACGTTACGCCAAGGGGTCTTCTCGCCACGAAGTTTCAACGTTCGGACTACGGCTACGCTGTGGTGGATTCTTGAGCTTTTGTCACGTTGTCGTTGTCGGCAACGGAAGACCTTTCACGGTTCATCTTACAGCAACCGCACCTTCATCGGTTGCTCAGTTTCTTTCCGGAGTTTTCCGAGTACGGGCCCGGGTTAGATTGGAAAATGGGCGGCAGTAAGATGACATGTAGCAGCTGGGTGACGGCGAAAAGGAAGATCCTCGGTGTAGCCATTGTGTTACTTTAACGTAGTTTTTCGGGTTGTTTCACCCCACTGTGGACGTGGCGCATCTATAGTCAAACCACGCAGACCCGTGCGGCAGTACTTCCAGCGACGGTAGATTTGGCCAGCTTCTCTGCAGTGGTGGCATAGAGGTTGGTGGTAGAGGGCACGCTACATGTCAGTTTTCCTCGTAGCTTTGCACTGACCAGTGAGTGGATAGTATGGCATCGACGGTGGCTTTGGTTGGTGGCGCAACTGCAACGATGCAGCCTTTGACGTAGGCGTGAAGGGGGAACGTAGCGTCAGGCTGCAGTAGCGTAGCTCATCAAGTGCGGCTGAGGCTGCTGTGCTTCGAAAGCCGCAAGCGATTGCCGAACTTCTTTGCGTACAATATCGACAATTGAGTACACCTAGGACAGCGATGAAGCCACCAGATTCCGTAGCTTCTCCCGCGCCATCTGTTGAATTGTTTCATTTATGTGGTCGGAGCTGAGGGTGTGAACAACTGCGCTGTCCTGCATCGACCGGTGATCGATCTGGTGGGTACGCATTTCTAGCGTATTCTCAATTCTCGTAGCTTTCGAGAGAAACTCTCGAACTGTTTTGGGTGAGCTCCGTACAAGTCCCGCAAAGAACTCTTGCTTGACTGGTCGAATCTGGAACTGGAGCTTTTCTCCTCAGACACGGTGGAGTCAGAATTACGAAATAGGCGGGCCATTTCTTCAACAAAGATGGTCATAATTTTGTTAGGAAGTTGTACCCGTGTCTTCAACAAGGTGTCTGCCCTTTCTTTTCAAGTGATGCTCCTGAACGTGTCCATAAATGTGCCTCAAAAAAGGTATCAAATTTGAAGCCCCGATCGTCAAACCAGGTTCTTGCCGCGTCTTTCAGGTGCTAGTTCTATTCCATGTCCCAGTGGTTGAGGGTGGCTACTCGGTCGTTGGTTTCCCACAAGGTATCCTGGTCTTCGAACGGCGATGCGCGAAAGGTTGGTGGCTCTATCGGCTGCTGCATCACTACCGCTGCAGGAGACGCCGCGGCTGTTTTTGTGCCTCTCGTCGGCGCCGTGGGTTTTATCTTGTCCGGTAGTGGTCACTATTGAAGGGCTGGTTCTTTTTGTTAGCGGCTGGCTCAACTACCGATGGTGATGTCGCTATCTTCGCTGCAACGTGGGCTGGGTTAATGGCTTGACGACGGCGTCCCATACATGAAATTTGCAGCCCCTTCACCACATGTCACGGGGTCGTGACGTGACGTATAGAGCAGACTGTAGTTGGTAGATCAAAGTGTTTATTTGGCCTAACTTGAGGCCAGTCGAGGAAAAGCCAGATTACAGCGGTACGATCTGGCACTGAGAGCGTCGTCCGTCAATTAACTGACAAGCGGCGAAGCACGTGGACAGCTATACATGTGCCATCGCATATTCCGGCGTTATCGCTTGCGGCCACGTAAGTTCTAGAATAATCTGTAATGTAGACGTTGCGCACGTGATATAAAAAAAGAACGTTCTTTTACAGTCCCGAAACTTCTCAAACACTATAGGCATGGTTTGCGCTGAACGTTGCCTAACAGGGCGATAGGAAAACTTGTGGAAGAATTGGGGCCATTTGTTTTCAGTTAATTGTTCTTGATGCAGTGGGTGCGCAAAAAACTGAATCTACAGTAATTTTTTATCCTATATAGGATTGAAAAACACCTTGTACAATTTTTTTACTGTGTCTACGTTTTTGCAAAGTGAGGAGATGAGATGCTGTCTTTATGACGTCAGCAGTATACATACCCGTTCAGGCTAGCCTATTTTCGCGTATTACTGATTCACACCACTTAAGCATACCGTTGTCCATGTTATTAATATCGAAGTGACATTTGTGTTTTATGCTAAAAACACAAAATGAGAATTTGTTTGGTGTCTATTCCATGGGGCTAACTGTAGATAGAACAATAGAAGTGAAAATAAAGCGGGATTAAAATTAAAAAAAGAGCCTGCGGAAAAAAAACAGTTAAAAACTAGGCCAAAGTCGCCTGTTAACCATAAGTACGAGCTACGCGCGCACGTACGCACGCCTAAATATAGAAATATTCATCGATATATATTCCTGAAAAATTCGACTACGGCAATGCAATTTTATAACTACGTGATACATGACTCAATCAATAATTCAATGTTATAATCAATTGATTGATCATTCGCAGTTTTCCGCAACATTGCCACTGATGCTACAATTCAAAGAAGGAGGAGTATGCGCGCGACGTACGAAACAGAACCTGCTAATCAATTTTCCGATAAATCCTAACCTCTTCAAATTTCTCAGCCTCTGTAACTGTCAATGAACGTACGAAGGAACAAACATTTCGAGCCGACATAGAAGTTTCAATGAACACGATAGATAACCGCAAGAAGAATAGTCCACACTTTTTTTCTTTTGCCGGCTGCTCACGAGCCGAGCCAATCTATCTGGCACGCATCGGCTGCCAGCAGAGGATATAAATTTGGTGAGTAGCAGCCGCAGAAGGCGTCCCGTACATGCACGTCCCAAAATCCAGATCAATATGTCTACACTCTCGCCCAAACCTAGTGAGAACAAATATATGGATAGACAGATATGTATAAAATGGGTGAATTGTAGACTCTTGAAGCGGTCACGTAAATGTGAAATGAAAGGAAGAACCGCAGCATAACGAAAACAATGACAAAGCCGAATAATATGTGACAGAAGGCATCATCGTGATGGAAGTGTATGCGTGCGCTGATCGATTCAATCGGACGTCCTGATGAATGCGTCTGCCGTGACGTCTTCATTGACAGCAACGACCCCTTGGGGAAGGAAAGGGTGGTAAAGGAGGAGAGGTGGGTTATTCCACTCGGAAGGTATATTGCAACGCTGAGTGAGTGGTGGCGCCACCATGAACGCGCAGGCACCAAGTTTCATTGGGGATTCTTTTGTTGCGTTTGTAGAGTGTAGTGGGTCTATCTATCTATCTATCTATCTATCTATTTATCTACCTATCTATCTGTAGCGAGAGAGGAAGATGGGACGGCGGCCAACGTGGTCGTGTCGTTCTCTCGCCACTTTATTCCACGCCTGAAGCGGAGCCGCGTGGCTTTCCACGTCCGACACACCAAGTGCGCTAGCTTGTTCTAATCCTCGCGCAGCTCGAGCTAGCATCAGCTGCGCGAGAGGCGCGGCGCGGTGATTGATAAATGATGATGGTGATGATGGCACTACAGGGCTCCCCCCCTAGCTCTTTGCGCGATTTGAAGGCATATAAAAAAAGAAAGAGAGCGACAAATGCTATATACATGAACGACAATCCATAAAGTGTTCATTTGGCAAGTCCAGGTTGTCAACGTTTATGGGCCATCAGTAAGCAGTGTGTCTCCGGTGGGTGACTCCTGGAGAAGCGCAAGGGACGAAGAAGGAAGTGCCGGGTCACTGTGGTTGCCGACAAGCGGGTCTCACGAAGACCTGGTCGGACAGGCCGAGAGTGGATCGTGTGTCGCGAGGTCATGCTGCTAACGTCGGCAGAGGGTCGGCAGTGCGGGTTTTGACGTTGGGGTCAACGCAACACAGACCTCAAAGTCGAGCGGCGTCTGACGTGCCGGTATAGATAGACGTGCCGACGCCCGCAGGAACGTGTCCTAACGATGCCGCCAAGTGTACTTTGGGTAGTCGGGTACACGACTAGTGGTGGGACACTGCGTCGGATAGGCCGAGTAGGCGCTTGCGCCGTCTTCGGGGCTGTGACTGCAACTCGTGGCTGCGTAGCAGGGCGGCTCAAAAGTTGCCGCATTGTGTGACGCTAAGCACGTTGTCGTCGCCGACGTAGGGCAATGGGTGGTAGACACGTATGAGGTATGAGCGTCGTCGCGGTTGTGACACACGAGCTAGCGTTGTGGACACACGTCTGGTTGTGGCCGTCCGGAGGCAAAGGCTCCGGGGAAATGATGATGGTGATGATGGCACTATCTGTGTATCTATCTATCTATCTATCTATCTATCTATCTATCTATCTATCTATCTATCTATCTATCTATCTATCTATCTATCTATCTATGTCGTGCTGCATGAACGCACACAGTATAAGGATAGATTGAAGTTGTTTGTTCGCGGTTTCATAGTACGAAAGCGACATATTTCAAGAAAACAATTTAATTATATCATGTGACTTAATTAAAAGAGCCATGATATTCATGAATCAATTCTAAAGCAATGCTTCGAAACCATAGCTATAGTGATTAAGCCATGCTGAAATTCGAGAAGCTCCTGTGTAATATTCTGTTATGGGGGGCGTTCAAGCATAGCCCCCTGAATTGGGTTTCGACAGGTTACCTGCAAGCGTGCACTCTCAGAGGCCGTGGCTCAAAGATTCCGATGGAGGCGGAAATGTTGTAGGCCCGTGTGCTCAGATTTGGGTGCACGTTAAAGAACCCCAGGTGGTCAAAATTTCCGGAGTCCTCCACTACGGCGTCTCTCATAATCATAGGGTGGTTTTGGGACGTTAAACCCCACATATCAATCAATCGTGGCTCAAAGATACTGTGGTTTAATGTTAAAATTACTAATTTTCCCGTTTCGCAGATGTTGAACGTCTCGTTGCTAGCAAACATTTTAAATATTATTTGTTAGATTGTACGTTTCAGATTCTTTGTATGGTTATGAAAGATGCCGTACTAGAGGGCTCCGGAAAATTCAACCATTCAAGGTTATTTACCGCGCACCTAATTCTAAGTACACGGATCTCAAGCGTTTTTGCGTCCACCGAAAACGATGCCGCCGCGGCTGAGATTCAATCCCGCCACCTTCGGTTCAGCAGTGGAGAACAGTTACCACAAGGCTACCGTGGCAGGTACAGCTTGCACATTTCCAAGTACCTTCCCTGAAGGCCTCTACAAAGAAAGATATTCATTAAAAAATCAACTGAATGTTTCGGCTTCACTTAACCACTCATTCTTCATTTTATCTTCATTCTATCTTCATTTTACGTGACTACAGTTATGCAGCTCCTCAGGAAGTGTTCTCCGGCATTCGTGGCTACTGTTTTCACTGATAATTTGTTGTTTAGTTTCTGAGTATGAATCAAATTTATATCAGTGCTTATCGTTATGTTGTACTTTTTTACTCCCTTAACATTTTCTGCAATGTGCGCGGCAAAATAAAATCAGATGATGGCGTCTGGTTTTTTCACTTAAAAGAAAACCGCCATAAACACACGCGCACGAGATATGTTGTAAACTTCCTGGGAGGTTCGGTATACTTTGAGTGCAACGTTCACATGAAATCTTTCAGTTATCTCGAAAATTGTTAATCTTACTGAACAAGCGGGAACGAACGTAATCTTAATAAACTGCCTTTCTTTACAAATTCAAAGCGCATTTCACTCTTCCAGCTCTTTTTTCAATATCATCACCGAAAAAATATCTCTAGATAAATAAATATTAACGACCAGCTCAAGCTAATTTTAGAGATCAGTGCAATTGTGCATTTTCATCGGCACTTGCTACGTCATTCGATCCACATGCCAGTGCTGCTTACGTGCAACTCAAGCATCGGTGTTCCGCGTGGCTCTTTCATAGAGAAAAGAATGCGCGTTGTTTACGCATGCACGAACGCATGCAAGACTGAGTGTATCCGTCACGATGAGCACAACAGACCCTTTGCGTGCCCAGGCGAAGTGTTGATGAGAGAGCTGAAGTGACGGAACTGTGTTGTACATGTCACATCTATGGAATATATTGTGGGAGTGTCTTGAATCACTTAGGTAAACAAACACAACGAAAACTTTGTACCTTTTCTATTTCTAGTGTATAGGTCAGATACACCCTGCAGTACACGCAGAGGACCGATGTGTACACAGAACGAGCGCTCATGCAAAAAATAACGAGCGTTGTAGTATCGCCATCGGCCGCTACGGTGTCGTGGCAGCCACACCTGTTGCACGTTGTCCTGTAGGGAACTAGAGTTCCCTACTGGACACCATGTACAATTGACATAGAGAATAGAGCGCAACGGAAAAATTCTGACTTTGTGAAAATTTGCCGCCCCACGTGCGTCTCGTAATGAGGTCTTTTAGGATGAATGAATGAATGAATAACTCCATAATGATCCTTCGGTGCATGCGTTTAGCGCGTAGCGGTCCGCTCTCACATTCGGACATAAAGACATAGCTCCTCCGCCGCGTCGCAGGCCCGATGAACAGCCCAGATCATTTAGCGGCTGCTCGAAATCCAGACGAACAATGAAGCGGATATTTGTTGCCCCGACCACTTAAAAACGTCATCCTAAGAAAGAGAGCCGTTTTTAAAGGCGAAAGTCTTTCTTGGGGACCTTCGACGCAAAACTTTTGGTCTGCCTTTCTGTACTTTTGTCTGTTTGTCCACCGTAACCGCGAACCTAGTATTCTACACGGCACAAGCCGATACCCCGAACGGCCGACCCCATCCGCAGCGCCCACCAATGTTGCTCAAGAATTAGCGTTCATACGTGTGCGATTGTCAATTAAAAAGAAATCAATGCGCATATTTTAGGCATCATAACAACACGTATATAATCTGCATGTGCGTTTTTTACTAGAAAAGGCATATATAAGTAATTTTAAGGAACGTAGCGCTTATCATGCTGGACTGACCATGCAACGCTCGCACAAAGAAGTGAGTGTTTCCAACGCTTTGATAAGACGACGCGGTGGTGGCACCTAACCGCTGCCTTGCGTTCTACACCATCAACTCTGAGACGGGCGCGTAGGCCCGTCTCAGGGCCACAGACTTTTTTTTTTTAAAAATGGTCCCGGATCTGTATGTGCACTGCAAATGTCGTCGAAAGACGATAGTCTTGCGTCTGGAGAGAGTGAACAAAACCTTCAAGAAAATCGGTAAATGGTATTCTGGAGGCACTGCTTTAGAGTACCTCGAGCGTGAAGCGGAGGCGAATGAACACATCGAGGCACGTTAGACACGAGCGCCATCTGGCAGTTCTCTTCGAAAACGGAGGAAGGCATGCGTGCCTGCGGTAAAAGATGCGTGCCATTCTTGGAAGCGCTAAGGTGTAGAACGCAAAGCGACGGACAGGTGCCACCACCATGTCGTTTTAGCAATGCGTCAGTAACACTCGCGTTTTTGAGCATCGCGTTGCACTGTCAGCGCCACGTGTGTAACGCTACAGTGCTTAGAATTGCATGTGTGTGCCTTCTCTAGAATGAAGGCATACATATAAAACATCGACGTGTTGTTATGATAACTCAAATAAGCGCAATGATTGCTTTTTAATTGACAATCGCACAAGTATGAACGCTGAATCTTGAGCTATTGGTGGGTGCTGCGGATGGGGTCAGTCGTTTGAGGTATCGTTGAGAGCAGACAAACAGACAAATGTACAGACAGACAGACAAACAGACAGACAGACCAAAATTTTCAGTAGATGGTCCCCAAGAAAGATTATCGTCTTCAATAAAACTGCAAGATGGCGATCATGTCTCACGTGTGACGTGACTTTGTGCGCTCGTTCGCCTCCGCCGCACGCTCGAGGCACTCTGACGAGCGCCTTCGGAATACCATTTACCCATTTTCTTGCGCAGAACATCAAATAAATATTTTGTTCTCTCTCTGCACACGCAAGACTATTGTTTTTCGACGACATTTGCAGATTACATGTAGATACGGGGCCAATTTTTTAGACAAGACCTCAAGCAAACTTTGCACCCATCCACTGCACTGGTGAGCAATACTTGACCGGAGCCGTGGTCTGCAGTTTTTTTCTTGTATTTCTGGCATTATTGTTTGTTTCTTCTTTGTAGCAATTACAGTAGTCAAAGTTGAGCAACAATACTTTTACGCCGTCTAACGCCAATGGTAATAAAGCAACTAGTCTTAGCCTGAACTTGTACCGCAGGAATTGTGTTTAGAGTTCCCGGAGGGTGCTAGTATATATATCGATGTTACAAGTGGAAGGAGAACTGAAGCAATAAGTATCCATAGTACTGATGACATTCAACTTTACCTCCAAGTTTGTAGCCTTAAGTAATACATGCGGGATTTCGAGCAGCTTTATTTTTAAGCAATACCTCTTTTTTGTTTCGAAAATCGACAATGTGAAATAGCAGCTCAATGTTTCTATTTTTTCATTAGAGAGGCAGAACGCTCGACAGTACAGTCACGCATAAGTTAACGCGAAAGACAATTTTATCCTTTGCAATGGGGATATGGGGCTTCATCAAGCTGTTTTATACAGCTAATTCCTTTGTCCCAGCCACTTACTGTACAACTGTACGTGGTAAAATAAACTACACTCAAACTCAAACTCACAGTGGAATGTATATCGCAATCCAAAAAAGGCGCCATCTCACCGCGAGGAACCTATACTGTCAAGTGATTTGTCTGAATAGTTTTGACGAGGCCGCATTATAAGCGTTGCGTTGGAGACATTCAAAAATACCAACATGTCCTTCGTATCCGTAGAGACTAAGTGGAATTAAACTAAAGCATTTCATGGGATCATTTGGTTGAATATGAACACAGCCTGAGAACACGAATAGTATCCATTTTGCCTTCCAGCCAACTTGTTAGCTGCGAGGGCCTCCAGGAGAGCTGAAATCATAGGTGGACTGATAGATAGATAGATAGATAGATAGATAGATAGATAGATAGATAGATAGATAGATAGATAGATAGATAGATAGATAGACAGACAGATAGATAGATAGATAGATAGATAGATAGATAGATAGATAGATAGATAGATAGATAGATAGATAGATAAATAGATAGATAGATAGATAGATAGATAGATAGATAGATAGATACGATCAAAGTCACCGAATTTCACCAAGAAATGCTTGGCAATTAAATGTACAATAATGTACTACAGCACTACAGTCTAAACATCAGAATTTATCCGCCAGGTCACCCCAGCCTGAATCAGGAGCAGGCAGTAACCCTTAAGAAGCTGCAAACTAACACCGAGAATTTGAGGTCATTGATTGGGATCTGTCGCAGAATTAGAACGCAAAGCGAACCAAATGCTGCCAAATCAAGCCTCAAAGAGTGATGAGAATCCATCAGGAGTGATATCAAATCAGTCACCAGAAAGCTTCTCACTGACGCTAACGTTGAGGCCATGGATTCTAAACTAGCCAACATAATTGAAGCAAAGCAGGTCATTACTAAGAATGGCGCACTCAATGACTAAATCGTACATTAAGGAAGAAAATAGCAGAACTGAATAAACAAATTGAACTGCACTGCACCAGCCTATGTAGGAAGCAGTGGGATGAATTTTGTGAAAGGATTGATGGGCAGATCAGGCACGTTAAAGCATTGAAACTCATTAAGCACGTAACTTAGAAGTGTGGCAGCTTGAGCTAGTTGGTATGGCATGACGATAGTTATAGCGCGAAAACAAAACGACGACACAGAGACAAGAAGGACACGAAAGACACGAGTGCTCGTGTCTTTCGTGTCCTTCTTGTCTCTGTGCCGTCGTTTCGTTCTCGTGCTATAACTATCGTCATTAAGCACTTCCTAGACGAGCAAGGCACCAGGTCCAACCAAAGACACTGTCTTGCTCAGGCCAAACACACAGCCCTCAAAAATGAAGCCATTGAAACTGTTACTAAACAACTAATAGACAAATACCTAACAGTCGCTAAGAAGCCAGAACTATTTCCGCGATCGGAATACCGGGGAGCTCCTCAGCCGGAACTGGATCGACCTTTCACTTTATCTGAAATCAGAAGGGTGTTGAGTGAGTTAAATAGAAAGTCTGCTCCTGGCCCAGATGGCGTGACCAAAAAGTCACTCAGGAATCTCTACAAGCCCTCTATTGAATAACTGACTGTTTTTGTTAACGAAGCTTGGAATGCGGGTGAAGTTCTAGATTGATTGATGATTGATTGGTATGTGGGGTTTAACGTCCCGAAAGCACCATATGATTATGAGAGAAGCCGTAGTGGAGGGCTCCGGAAATTTCGACCACCTGGGGTTTTTTAACGTGCACTCAAACTTTAGCACACGGGCCTACGACATTTCCGCATCCATCGGACATGCAGCCGCTGCAGCAGGGATTCAATCCCACGCCCTGTGGGTCAGTAGCCGAGTACCTTAACCACCAGACCACCGTGGCGGGAAAGTTTCAGATGAATGGAAACTTTGTCAAGTCATACTAATACCAAAACTAGGTAAACCTTCAATTCTGGAGAACTTGCAAGCAATATCGCAAACATCAAGTGTAGGAAAAGTTGCCGAGCATACAATCCTCAACAGGTTTAAGGATTTGTTGGAGGACAACAAAATATACTATGGAGTCTTGGTTTGGAAGACCTTTGTTAGGCCCGAGAAACCAGCAGCCGCCAGCTGAGATGAACCAACCAAGATGATGGTGCTCCGTGACAACAATTAGGATGCATGAGCAGCGCATGATAATGATGATAATGTACAGATGAAGAGGATTGCTATACTAAATGGCCACATTGATCCCCCCCCCCCCGTGAAAGTGGCCAGCCTGGCCGCGGTAAGTCAAGGGGACAAAGAACGTTGCATGATAGGCTTCATACGGGAGACATGGACGACCTCAGTAGTTCGATAGCGGTGATCTGCTGGGGCTACAAGTGGCGTCAAGCGATCATTCACTGGTGAAGTATCTTCAAGAACTGTGTACGGCCCGATAAAGCGTGACTGAAATTTGTCGCACAAACCAGGTGTGCGAATAGGCGTCAAAAGGAGCACTTCGTCTCCAGGTTGAAAGGATACAGCACGATGCGATTCATCATAAACCAGCTTTCTCTCTTGCTGTCGGGCTTCAGTGTTTACACAAGCACGTTGGCGGCTCTGTGCGAGTCATAAAAGGTATTTCTCTGAAGAGGATGGAGATTAATTCGCGCGGCAGGTAAAGAAAGAGACGTCCAGGAAAGAAGTAGGGGAGCGTCCATAAACTAGGTAAAATGGTTAGTAGCCGGTTGTCCGCTGAATGGCCCTAGTGTTGGCGAAAGTGACGATTAATAGAACAACATCCCAGTTCTTGTGGTACGGTTGAATATAGGCGGCGATCATGTCAGCAAGAGTGCGGTGGAATCGCTCAGAAAGGCCGTTAGTCTGGGGATGATAACTAGAGGCAGTCTTGTGAGTTGTGCCGGAGGCGTGAAGTTCGTTCACTAGTTGTGAAAGGAAGGCCCTTCCACGGCCACTGAGCAATACACGTGGAGCACCATGACGCAGTGTAACAGCTCGGAGGATGAAATCGGCAATTTCAGAAGCTGAACCGGTGGTGATGGATGCCGTCTCGGCGTAGTGCGTGAAATGGTCAACGGCTGTTACTAGCCATCGGTTTCCAGCAGCACTGAGTCAAAGGGGGCCATAAAAATTGACGCCTACAACTTCGAATGTTGTGTGCTGGGCACAGAAGAGGCTGTAGTGTACCGGCTGAAGCAGATGTGGGTAGTTTTCTACATTGGCATGTAGTGCAGGACCAGATGTACCGAGCTACACTAGTAGTAATACCTGGCCAATAAAACTGACTTCGAAGGCGATCGTAGGTTTTATGGTAACCAAGGTGACCAGCAGTCGGATGGTCATGAAGTGCTCTGAGGACTTAGGACCTAAGCAATCGGGGTAGAACGGGAACCCAGCGCTGACCATCAGGATGGTAAATTTTGCGGTACAGAACCGAGTTGTCAAGCTTAAACTGCGAGAGTTGGCGACGGAGCCTCGCAATAAATGGATGGGAACTGCCAGTGAGGTAGCCTATAATACGTCGACAGTATGGGTTGGCCAGCTGTTGAGAAGAAAAATCGTGGGGGTCTTCCGAAGGCAGCTGGTTCATAAAGGTGAGAGACGAAACCGCCGTTGACGTGGACTCCAGGGGTGTTGTGCAAAGTGATAGCGGAAACGCTGAGTGGAGCCGCTGGTTGTGGGCAGTGAGAAAGAGCATCGGTGTCACTATGCTTTCTGCCACACTTGGATACGATGTCAAAATCATACTCTTGTAGGCGTAGAATTCAGCAGCCGAGGCATCCTGAGAAGTTCTTGAATTTCAAAAGCCAACATAAAGCGTGGTGGTCGGTCACAATGGTGAACTGGCGGCCGTGCAGATAAGGACGAAATTTCTGCGCTGACGAAACGATGGCAAGGCACTCCTGCTCGGTGATCGTGTAGTTCCTCATGGCTGCGGAGAGGACGCGGCCGGCGTATGCAACGACTCAATCTCGCGAAGAGTTATCGTGCTGCAGAGCACGGATCCTAAACCGTGGCCGCTAGCCTCAGTATGCAGGAAGGTCAGTGAATCGTCGTGAAAATGAGAAAGTACAGGGTCGGTCGTGAGGGCACTCTTCAACCTGCCGAAAGTGGATTCACATTCCTGCGACCACTGATAGGGCATACCAGAAGCAAGTAGCTTATGGAGTGGTGCGGCTATGGAGGCAAAGTTTTGTATAAATCGTAGAAAGTAAGAGGCCAGACCAAGGCAACTTCGCAAATCTTTCGGTTTTTTAGGGCGAGGGAAGCGAAGCACCGCAGCAGTTTTCTCAGGGTCTGGACGAATTCCGTTCTTGCTCACAACATGACCGAGGACCTTGATAGATCTTCTGGCGAAATTGCACTTCTTGGTGTTCATTTGAAGACCAGCGCCCGCAAGGCAAGTCAGAACATCATCCAAGCGTTGCAGATGTTGAGGAAACGTCGATGAAAAGACAACAATGTCATCGAGGTAACGTAGGCAAGTCTTCCATTTCAGGCCACGCAGCGTGGTGTCAATCATGCGCTTAAAAGTTGCGGGCGCATTGCATAGACCAAACGGCATAACATTGAATTTGTATAGGCCGTTCGGAGTTGCAAACGCAGTTTTTTTCTTTATCATCTTCGTGCATGGGGATTTTCCATTAGCCGGAACGCAAGTCGAGGCTCGAAAAGAATTCAGCGCCTTGTAAGGAATTGAGGGCGTCGTCGATACGTGGCATGGGGTATACGTACTTCCTAGTGATCCTATTGATTTCTCGGTAATCGACGCAAAATTGTACGGAACTGTCTTTTTTACGCACAAGAACAATGAGAGACGACCAAGGACTGGTTGAGGGTCGGATTATTTCCGTTGCAGCATACCATCTACGTTTTCCTCAATGATTTTTCGTTCAGCTAGAGACACGCGATACGGACGGCGATGCACAATGGATATTCCGTTGGTCTGAATACGACGTGCTGTAGCAGTTGTCTGGCCCAGGCTGAATGAATGAACGTCAAAAGAGTTTGCATGCTTTTGCAACAAATCAAGCAGTTGCTGTTTCTGCGAGTTTGTCAAGTCTTTGTTGATGGCTGCTGTAAAGGCCGAGGAAGCAGCATGATCTGCAGGATGGCCTTTAGAGGAGGCAGGGGTAAAAGGCACGACGCACACAGGCTCCAGATTGGCAACACAGGCGACAGTAGTGCCCCGCGGCAGTGAAATTTTATCTGGTGTGGTGTTCGGAGCAGCGAGGACAGCTGATCCATTGTTGAAGAGAGCCGCTACTGATGCGAGAGCTATGCCTTTAGTAAGGCAACGGGGTGATGGAGTGACCAAAATTTCACCAGAGTCGACGTCGTTGGACAAAACTGTGACTAATTGATGTTCGTGTGGTGGTAACTCGATGTCTACAGCAGCAATGAGTCGAAATGGCCTTTAGGTTTCGTCACTGGGCAAGTTGTCTGCGTCAGTAAGATGGACGACACGTTGTGCACAACAAATAGCCGCGGAAGCAGAGGAAAGAAAGTCCCAGCCTAAAATGAGTTCGTGGGAGCACGGGGATAGCACAGCGAATTCTATATGATGAAGAATGTCGTCAATTAGCCCACGGACAGTACAGAGAGCGGAAGGGCGAATCGCTGTTTCCTGGGCTGTAACCAGTGCTGGTCCATCATAAGGTGTCTTGACTTTTTGAAGACGGGAACACAAATTAGCAGAAATAACAGAAAACGCAGCCCCAGTGTCCACCAAAGCATCAACGTCCACTCTCTCAACTGTGACCGCAATCATATTGTAAGGGCTTGCTGGAGGAATTGGAGTCCTGTGTTGGAATGCAGTTTGTCCTCCGAAAACTGCACCGCTTAGTTTTCCGGACGCTGATCAGAAGCGAGAGAAGCAGGCTGAAGAGAAGAAGAGGAGTGACAGTAGGGTGACGGTGAGCGGCGTTGGGTTGATCGATGACTACTGCGCCTTGGGGCACGCCACCGCAACTACAGTGGTCACGAAAATGCCCTTCTTAATGCAGGTCAGTTACCTTCCAAACGCGGCCTGCGTGCGTTCTGGAAATCTTGCTGGCGCTTGCGGCAAAAGCTTGAAATGTGACCACGATAGCCGCAATAATAGCACGTAGGGCAAGTCGATTGATAAGGAGGGTAGTAGCTTGCGTTAACTGCTCCGGGAGAGAGAGAGCAGTGAAAGGGACAGATGATGGCTCATGTGGGGGTGGTGGAAAGCTCGTGGGAAAGCTTGTGCGAGGTGCGGCAGGAACCAACGCGTACGTTCGTGGCGGCGACGTCGAGCTGATGGTGCCTGATGGTGCGGCGACGGCATGCGAGAATGATGGGAGAGTGCGAGCGACAGTGGGCTGCAGCTGGGCCATGTGGGTCATGGACGTGAGCTTCTTCCTGATGACACCCCGCAATGACGTTAAAGAAGACTGAATGCGACACACTGAAGGTAGTGTGAATCTTATTGATTCTAATTCTTCGCGTATAATCACCCATATTGTGTCTTGTAGGTTTGAATCCGGCGTAATACGGGCCGCGTCACTGTCTGGTTAAGCGCATAGACTCAAGTTCTTCGAGGAGCTGACAGGTGTTCGCATTGTAAGCAACGGTAGCCGGATTCTGGAATGCAAGAGCATTGAATGCAACAGGTGCAATCCCCTTAAGAAGCTGGCGTACCTTGTCGGACTCTGTCATTGGGGTGCTCGACCCGGCGGCAAAGTGAAAGGACATCCTCGATGTAGGATGTATATGACTCCCCAATGTGCTGTTTCCGAGTCGCGAGAGCTTTCTTTGCGAGAGCTGAACGAACAGCTGGTGTGCCAAAGACATGGCGAAGCTGAACTTTGAAGGCTGACCAGTCGGGGATGTCGATGAAGTGGTTGAAGAACCACGTCTTCGCGACACCCGTGAGGTAGAATGAGACGTGAGCGAGTTTGTAGGGGTTATCCAACCAATTAACAGCGCCGACTTGTTCGAAATTGTCCAGCCATTCCTCCACATTTTCGCCCCGCATACCAGCGGAGGGATGGGGCTCACGCTGTAGGCTGTTAATGACGTGAGAAGGCGCGGCACGCTATGGCGGAGTGGTAATGGCTGCAGCACCGACCTCATCTTGGTGCGAGATATTTCCGGACACCTGGCCCAAGCGGTGACCTGAACGAAGCTCCAGGGGGTAAAGTGGTCGAGAGGATGACGGGGGATCTAACAGCACGCTCAACCACGTATGGAGTCTTGGTTTGGAAGACCTTTATTAGGCACGAGGAACCGGCAGCCGACAGCTGAGATAAACGAACCAAGATAATGATGCTCCGTGACAACAATGAGGATGCTTAAGCAACGAATGATAATGATGATAATGTACAGATGAAGAGGATTGGCATACTAAATGCCCAAAAGACACCTACAATATGTTGGACTTGATATCCTCGTTATCTGCTCAGGATGCTAGGAAGCAGACTAAACGCCACAATTCATGTGGATACTCTAGAAATACCAATGCCATTTTCAGACTAGACATGGAGAAAGCATTCGACAACATTAGGCACAAATACATCCTTCAAACGATAGAGGAAATTGGACATGGATCGAACATGTATATTTACATGAAATCTTTCTTGGGGCACGTACGGCGACGTTAAAGGGTAGAAGACACGAACTCAGACGTGGTTCAACTCGGTGATCGTGGAACCCCTCAAGGCTCAGTGATCTCTCCCGTCCTCTTCAACCTATGCATGATCGGCCTGTCCAGGAAACTGAGCAATATCAGCAACATTCACCACACCATCTATGCTGATGACCTTGCCATATGGTGGGCTGGTGGTAGTGAAGGACAGGTACAAGATGCAATCCCTGAAGCAGTGCAGACAGTGGAGGAATACATGAGGCCCACTGGTCTCAGGTGCTCCTACAGAATTTGGAGTTATTGCCTTTACAGAAAAGAAAAAGGAGGAAGACCTAAGGGCTGGAAGCCACTATCCGAAAGTGACATACCTATATTGACCGAAAATGGGTAAATATACCCAGAGTGGACACGATGAGGGTACTGAGCTTTTTTATAGATGCAAATGACAGGAATCACATGGCGCTCAAGAAAATTATCTTCAAGACAGAGAGTGCATACCGGATGAACAGACGACTTGCAGGGAGACAAAAAGGCATGAAAGAGGACAATCTTATCAGGTTGATCAACTCTTCCGTGCTGTAATATTTCATATGCGGCTTTTATGTATAACCGGACACAAACCCAATTAAAGAAGCTCGACGCGATGATCAAAAAAGTGATCAAGAGTTCACTGGGTCTCCCGCTTCGCACCAGCACTCAAAAGTGTCTCAAGTTAGGAGTACACAACACGACTAGAGAAATTGCGGAGGCTCAAGAAAGGTCACAAATAGCAAGACTCTCTACAACTTGCACGGGGAGATCGATCATCGATAGAATCATGATCAACACTGTCATCGACTAGGAGACGTACACCAAGATACCACAGGACCTTGCTGAGCGCGACATCGTTGCCCCGTTGCCAAGAAATACGCACCAAACCAAACGCCAGAAGGGTAGCCCGGGCTAAGGCTTTATGGAAGAAGTTGGATAAAGGAGACAGGGGGGCTTGCTTTGTCGACTCAGCCTCATATAAATACCAAATTAAGATCGTCGCGGTAGTAGTTGACCACCAGGGCAGGTGTACCAACTGCGCCACGGTTGACACTTCTAAACCAGAAGTCGATGAACAGGTTGCTATCGCCTTGGTCCTGATGGGTGATCGATACACCGAGATATACAGTGACTCAAAACTAGCCATCAGAGCCTTAAGCAGGGGTAGGATCACACCACAAGCAGTTCGAAATAAATTTAGTAAACAGGCAATTGATACAAATTACATATATTGGTTCCCAGCGCACCTTGGATCACTCGATGACATTCCCATGAATTCAAAGAATCGGCCACCAGCATTGCCCGCAAAAGTACGGACCGGGACGCCCTTACACATGTCTTTGATTCTGCTGGATTTGAAAATTTACAACAGGATACGCCCATGACGTATAATAAAATTACTAAACATTACTACCTGCGGAGGACAGAGTTTGCACCCCCTCACAGTAGAATAAACAGAGCACAAGTGGTCGCACTTACACAATTACAGACACAGTCTTATTACTCACCTGCAAATGTAAAAGAATGGTACGATATAAAAGATATTGAATGCTGTTGCAAGGCATGTAAGAAAAAGTATGCACGCTTGAGCATATGCTCTGGGAATGTGGGTCGCTTGGCCATGGCATTTCCAGGGAACGCTTTACAGTAATGATAAATTCTCACGACCATATCCCCCAATTCCTTGCTGTCCAATATGCTCATGACAGAACTAGGAGGCTTGACCTCCCAGTCAGTCCCAACGTGGGATTAGCCAGGCAGGTGGCTACACCCTGTACAGTACGTATAAATAAAGTTATTTCAATGAATGGTTCATTATGCGTGGGAAATGGCGAAGGCCTACGGCTACTAGGAATAAGGAGGCCTCACACCTTGGGTGCACAATGTGTTTGTTCAAATCAAATTGTAATCTCTCTCTCTCTCTCTCTCTACAGAGCGAACTGTTATAGGCAAGCACATGAGATGTCTGGCAGATATTTATAAAGTAAATAATCAAATATACACTAGCATGATAATCCTTTTGTTCCATGAATGTAAATAGACGCCGCAGAGCTAACGCCCATGTGGCTATAACCTAATCTAGTGCGACAAAATGGTACAACTTTGATCGTTCCTGCTATAAAAAGCATTTCTTTTTGCAAACAATGCGGTCAGTCTAGCGCGAGACAGTCGACGCAAGAACCTCTCGCAGTTTTCGATATCGCATTTAGCAGCACGCGTGATGGTTGAATGAAAACCAAGGATAACAGCGGACAATGATGTTTCGACCACCATCGCAAATGGCCGAAGCTAAGCACGCTCCGCTGGCATCAATCCGCCGAACGCGTTAAGCTGTTATACTTCGTTGATCGGTATGATCGCGAATCATTATTACGGATAATCCGTCACCGCTGTTTTACTATTGTCCCAGAGACCCAGGAAAGGTCTTCAGATTTAGGTGCACGTAAAAAAGCCAGGGGTTCAGAATTTTCGGAGCCCTCCACTACGGCGTCTCTCATAATCGTATGGTGCTTTTGGTACCTTAAACCTCATACATCAATCAATAAGGAAATGTCTCTATTTTCTCCACACATGGTCGCCGATATTAATAGCACTGATTACGTAGACAGGTCTCATAAAAAAGGGCATTTCTGGCTACGGAAAACAAAAAAAAGTGAAACAAAATATTGGCAGATCCCACGTACAGTGGGAATCGATGATAAGCGAAGCATAAACGAGAAAGGTTGATATGTCACTTTAAAATCAGCACAGCGTTACGAGTTGAAGGTAAATGATGCTGTAATTGAGTTCCGTGTCATGATTATCACGTTTGAATGTACGTTTACCTTCGCCATCTATTCACGTCACGTGATACCAATTTTGTATATGTGGAGCCAGCAAAACGGCCGCGAGCACGCTATTAGCGTGGTATGTTGCCATGCTCTTACCTGACACGCTTCTCAGGATTATCATGTTTGCACCAGTCATATATTTCGTTGTCCATGGACATAACGTAACACCAAATTTGGTATATGTGGAGCTAGCAAAACGTCAGCGAGCGCGTCATGAAATGCCCTTTATACTCCAATGTACCGTTGACGCGCGCGCACGATGGGCACAGCGACGCTAGGTTAGGAAAACGCGAGCACTCTAGCGTCTGACGCCAGGCGCGAACGGCATGACCAGCATCCGTCGGCGTGGCCCGATGGCAACTGGTGCGAAATGCGACGTGCTAGATTTCGCGCCGATGCGTTACCCAGACAACACTGCGTCTCCCTCTTTTCGTGACAGAAAGACGCCGGACGTGCTCAAACGCGCATGCGTCAAAGCGATGCGGTGCGGCGCGCACATGTGAGTATATGGCAAAACCGGCGCCTGGCGTCGCAACGCTGGCGTGACGCGAAAATACGAACGCCGGCGAGCACGCGCACCGCGTCACGTCCAAATGTATTGGCGCCTTGACTGTGGCATGTAGTCATGTTCTCACATGACACGCATCTCATCATTATCATGTTTGCACCAGTCAAATACCTTCGTCCTCCAATGACGTCACGTAATACCAAATTTGGCATATGTGAAGCTAGCGAAACGGGCCGCGAGTGCATCATGAGTGTGGCAAGTAGTCATTTTGGTACATGACATGCATGTCATGATTATTATATTAGGATGTGTCATTAAGCTATGTCGTCTATTGGCGTCGCGTAATACCAAGTTTGTACATGTGAATCTATCGAAACGGCCTTGAGAGCATCGTGAGCGTAGCATGTAGTCATGTTGTTACATGACACGCATCTCATGTTTATCGTGTTTGCACCAGTATCATACCTTCGTCATTCATTCACGTCCCGTAATACCGATTGATTGATGATTTGTATGTGTGTTTAACGTCCCAAAACCACCATATGAATATGAGAGATGCCGTAGTGGAGGACTCCGAAAATTTTGACCACCTGGGGTTCTTCAACGTTTACCAAAATTTGAACGTCTCGTAATACCGAATTGAGTATAGGTGAAGCTAGTCAAACGGCCGCCAGGGCATCATGAGCGTGGCATGAAGTCATGTTGCTACAGGACACGGATTTTATGATTATCATGTTTGCACCCGTCGCATACCTACGTCATTCATTCACGTACCGTGATACCGAATTTGGTATATTTTGACGCTAGCGAATTGGTCACGAGCGCATTATGAGCGTGGCATGTAATCATGTTGCTACATGACACGCTGTCATGGTTTTTATGTTAGGGTCTGTCGCTTGTGTTCTCCGTGTAATCATGTCATATTATACCAGTTTTGCAACATGCCGTGTGAACGAAACCACCGCAAGAGCTGGAGGACGATGAAATGCAAATTGTGACATTCACGGCATACATGTCATAATTTTCATGTCATGACTAGTCAAATATGTTCTTCATACACCCATGCTAAGCCATATCGAAATTGGTAATGATGCCATTATCGGAACGGCCAGGAGAGCTGAAGTCGTAGGCGGCTAGATAGATAAATACGCTCAAAGTCGCCGAAGTTCGCTAAGAAATGCTTCGCAATTAAAAGGTAAATGACAAAACATACTTTGAATTCAGGGCGAAAAGTGAAGATAAGGTAGCTGAGCCTCTTTGTTAACACAGCACAGAAATACTTCATCGTGTGAGTGACCATCCTGGCTTTTTTCTCGCAATTAGCAGTTCCTGTGTCCCCTCATCAGCTTCGTGAAATAGTATTCCCCATATCAAGAGCTTCGGATGCAAGACATGAATCGATTTCATCTAAATGCTCAATCAGTACTTACTTTGCTATTTCGACTACCGCGAATATAAAATGTAGTGTCTTGAAGCACGGCTTACCCTCTCAAGCGTGCCTGCTTTTCCATGCGGGTCCTGCCACTGTAGGCAACGCGAAAGAAGAAAGCGGCTATTAAAAAAACGAGCTTTTTTTCCTCAGCAATATTCATTTTCATGAAATATTAAGGAAAAAACTCTGGTCTCAGTTGTGATGATCTCTAATAATTGAAGAACCCCTACATCAGTCAAAAGCAGCTTTCAATCTATTATCTCCCTATTTGCTTTCATCACAAGATATAACAAGCAAAAATCTACTTTGCAAGAGTCTACTGCCACCTGCATTCTGCTGGCTGTTATGAGCTTGCATTATTCGTAACTATACAGTCTCAATTTTTTCACTGGAGTCTAAATTCGCTTTGCTGGTTTATCTTGAAGAAATGCGTATTCTCAGACTTCAGGCCTAACGGGTGTGCATAGCCTGTTTCTAAATAGCGAGAAATATCGAATGACGAAAAAAAAGCGCGACCGCAAGAACAACAATAACAATGAAAAAGCATTAAGTGAACGCAACACTTCCACAAAATCTTAATCTGTTATATTGGATAAAGTACTCTCACCGGCCAACTGCCTGTTGTGACATATGTCAATATGTCACTCTCTTTCCGCTTCGTTCGCGCAACTACTCTTCTGCCGGCTTGCTTATGTTGCGTGTGCTAGTTTTTGTATGAACATTCATCTTCTGGCTGGCTGGTCATGGCTGAAAACTCACTGCAAAGATGAGAATGACAACTAAAAAAATAGTTCAAACAGGTGAGCCGCATACTCAAGCCGAGGAAAGCATGACTGTAAAGAAAGTAAACAAATTGCCAATAAATCAGGAAAATTCACCAAGAGCAATCACCGAGTGAAATATTGCTCTTACAGCTTGAAGCCATTTTCACTTTACCTTGTAGTCCTTTCAATTTTAGAAGACAGGTAAAAAAAAAAGATGCTTAGAAAGGTGGCAGAAAGCTACAGAAAGAAAAAGCGAGAAAACATAGAAGAGACTCTCAACGAAAAACTTATCTCGCGAGTTGTCTCGTGTGCACACGTTTGGAAACCTTCTCGCTTGCAAAAGCCATACATCTTCGGTAAGTGTGTTCAGAAAACGCGCTCTATTTCACTTATTCCGACACCCAACCAGCAAACACGGCAAAACCTGTGATGTCAAACAGGAAGGTTTCAGTCTGGGTGGAAATTCATTGCCACCGTAAGGTCGAACTCCAAGCCCGATTCTTAGCACCATTGCAGGAGGACAGGTTTTCTTCTTTTTTGAAAGTGTGCCTCCTTTAAAAAGAGGCAATAAAGGCGGCAAAAATAATTGTTTGACAGAACACGAGTATAAATTTGACAAAAGGGTATGCGCGGTGGGTGAAGGTCGTAAGAACACCGTTGCAGAAAAATAGCGGTCGTCTTTACAGGAAGAAAACCGCATGAGAATCCCACATCCTATTTCTCACGGCGTAATTTTCTCTTTTCCAGGAAACTGCAGAAAAACATAATAACAAAATACACGTTACGACTGCTGCCGATACTGTACACAACTACATGGCAGAACGAAGGAAGCAATCCTGCTGTGCAGGTTTATTGACAACAACGGGGCTATTTTTCCGAATTCACCGCGCAGGGAGGTGGCGCGTGGTTGATTGTTAGGCGCAGTGCGACATCTATGTTTGATCTTTATCTCGCGCTCTTTCGCCCTTGGCCAGAGCTTACAAATCGTTTCTTCGCCCCCGTATTCTAACGAGCACCCTATTTGGCATCAGCGCTCATTGTTGTGTAGCGTTAGCTGACATGCGGGGCTTTTCGTCAAACAGACGCCCAGTGTGTTTGCGGCTCACCATTTCGCCTTCCTTCTGGTTCATTGGACAGTCGTTAACAAGGCATAGAAAACTAAGTAGACCCCAGCTTTCGGCTCGTGAGGCACCACGAAAAAAAAATTACCGCTTACTTTCGTGCCCATCAAATCAGATAATGATCTCAACCTGCTAACCACGAATACACATTCTCTGTGCAGCTCATTTGGTAACCTTGGTTCCAAAAGGAAAATGTTATTATCACAACCATTTAGCCCAATACGAACCATCGTCACTGAACACGGCGAAGCACGTCCTTATAATATGAAAAGGTCTTAATGGAGTAGAGCTAAATATAGTCGCTGGTCTCACGCCACAGCCTTTTACGGCTAGGCCTAAGGGACTGAACTACACAAACAAAATATGAAACTCAATTAAAAGGGTAATCCGAATATTCTAACTACTCTACTAAATTGTTTAAAAGATTTATTGCAAGTTCTGTTCTCTGCCAGTGTCGATTGTGTGCGTACGACTTCGTCGAGCACTGCTTTCCAGGCCTGAACAACTTCCTTTAAAACATTGAAGAAGTGCCCGTCAAGTAGAAAGGAGATAACATAAGTTCTTGACTGTAATTTATGTGACAAGGAGCACCTTTTGAGGAGGAGGAAGATGATACAACTTCATGTGATAAAAATCAAAGTAAATGTGGTTGAGCCCCAAGACAACCGCGAGCCCCCTGGCCGACGTCTCTGGGCAGGCCCGGTTCCCCAGCCACAACTGGTCGTTCGAGCCAGTGGCCTGAAAAGCGGCCCCCCACGAGAAAAAGAAAGAGCTAGAGATAGGGTCTACCACCACAATCTTTGGGCAGCTCCACAAGCAGTGTAAAATATCAGCCCGGCGTGCCCTGCAAGTGGTGCAATGTAGTTGATGAAAAGTGGGGTAAACTAGGTGTGCCAGATAGGGAGAAATCAATGCTTTTGCCTGCAGCTGGCACCAAACTGAACTTTAATAAGGGGTGAGGCAGAAGCGTGGGGCAGGGAAGTCTCGTCTGCCGTTTCGGTAATACCTCGTAATCTCAGGGTAGGTGCGGATTCCTTCTTGTGCTTTTCTCACGGGCTCGGATGAGCGAGCCACCGGGGTTCGAATGAAAAGACCTCGGACATGAGCATGAATGCGCTCATTCCAGGGGATACACTAATGGCCAGGCAACCACGTGATAGTCGCCGGATGGAGAAGTGAAGGAATGTTGCTCAGTATGCGTGAGACTGTCTATGATGCTATGCCTTGACGGAAGTTTTGATAAGCGCTCTGGGAATCAGTGCAAATTTCTGTAATTGTAGAATCTTCGGCCACATGCATCACTGTTGGGGCTAGTGCTACCCCCTCAGCCACGTCGGGAGGTGCCGTTTTAATGGACGTGGTAACGCTAACGATCCCATCTTCTGTCATGGCAGCAGCCGTGGCCATTCCTTCAAATGCGCCTACCGCAGCGTCGACATAGAGGAAGTCTTCACGAATTTCGTACCGCCGCATCTAATAATCAGCGCTTGCCTTGCGTAGACCCAATACCCAGATTTTTTGGAACTCTTGGTACAGGTTGACCATGCACGTGCAGGTCAAAGGTTGGGTCGCGCATGTGGGGTTTAATTGTAAGTAACTCTGACTTTTCTGGGAAACAGTGGAAGCTCATTCTACTGATATGCCCCTCTATGACATTGATGGCAGTTTGTAGAACGTCTTGTGCCTCCTCAATTTTTAAACACGAGCTGGTTGACAGCACCCAACGGCCAAGTGCGCAGCTATACTTGTGCCCAGTATGACAAGTCTGTGCCAGCAGGCCCTCTTAGACGTGTGCCCCAAGCTTGTAGAACTAGATGCCCAGTGCCGAGCGCCATCATGAGCAGGATGGTTTGGATGCACGACTGAGCATTTTTTTTTCCTTTTAGTGACGCAGGTGATCGGCCACCGCAGTGGGGTGGTTTGTGCCTACATTACTTGGTAATTGCAGAAGGGTTGATTATAGGGCCAGTTGATACATGGTACTGAGAGAAACAGCGCAAAAACTTGGACGGAGAAAGAGTTAACGGACGACACAGCGCTTGTGTCATGTGTTTAATCTTTCTCCGTCCCATTTTTTGCGCTGTTTCTCTCGGTACTTGGCAATCTTGCGAAATAATTGTGATAACAGTTGTTTGGGTGGTGCCTCTCTGGAAGTCTTAAGGTTGTACGCAACAGAACACCTCTGCACTTCTTTGCCAGCATCTTTGTGACACAATGTAACTACACATTTTCTGACACGAGCAATCAGTCAAGTGTATCTACCAGCTGGGTTATTAGCACGTTAAGAGACAGCAGCTGTGTGAGTAACGTACAGAATGTTGAAAACTTACCTGCAGAGAACTTAAGTGTATCCTGCTTTGAAAGACGATAGTCTTTCTTGGGGATCTTTGACGCCGAAATGTTGTCTGTCTCTGTGTCTGTACATTTGTCTGTTTGTCCTTCAATAATGGTACCTCAAACGGCACCAAAGTTACCAAACGATACTCCAAAAGGCCGACCCAATCCGCAGCTCCCAACAATATTGCTCAAGACTTGGCCTTCATATTTGTGTGGATGTCAAATAAAAAGTAAACATTGCGCATACCTGAGGCACTATAACAACACGTCAATTTTCTATATATGTGTCTTTTACTAGAAAAAGCATACATAAGTAAATATAAGACCGTTGCGCTAACCAAGCAACGCTTGTACGGAAAGGCAAGTGTTTCCAATGCTTTGCTAAGACGACAAGGTGGTGGCACCTACCCGTCGCCTTTTGTTCTACACCTTATGGCCTCCGATACGGGTGCGCAGGGCGCGCGCGTTTTGTTTTCCCAAGATAACTGCCAGGTAGCGCTCGTGTATCACGTGTGACGTGACTTGATGCGCTCGTTTGCCTCCGCTGCATGCTCCAGACACTCTAACGCAGTGCCTCCACAATACTATGCACTGATTTTCTTGCGCAGAACATCAAATGAACGTTTTTCTCACTCTCTCCAGACGCAAGACTATTGTCTTTCGATGACGTATGCAGTGTAACATGTAGCTACGGGGCCAATTTTTTCTTTCATATTCGCGATTTTTCAATTCATATGGAAGAACAATTGACAGCGATAGAGTTGACTGTTTGTAGTTGACTCGACAAATGACAGTTCATAGTTGGCGAACGGCAGTTGTTAGTTGACAGCCGAATAGTTTATCATTGGTTGATCCTTGACTTAGTCTTACCGTTGACATAAACAGAACGCTTTTGGCTCATGTCATTCAATTATGATTCGTCGTGATTCGTCGCCAATTAAAAGAGTATTATCATTGTTCACTGCAATGCATGTTTTAATGTTGAGTTTGTTCTTGCGAAGCTCAAGCCATCAAACACCTAAGCTATGCTCAATATCATACAAATTGTGACCGGAAGGTCAAACGTTTTTACTTAGGTATTTTAAAAATGCAAGGTAGACAAATAGTATACAATCGTAGGTGCCGAAGTGAAAACTGTCGTGGAGAACCCTAACATAATGTAAACGTGGATCACAACGAGGGACATACTGAAAGGGTAAAGTGGAATAAAGTACACATAAATTCAAAGAATAATAAATGACTTCTGAAAACAGCAACGTGAAGAGACATCAAACATAAGCAGGACTCGTACATAGTCAATTTTCAAACACCTAAAATTTGCCACAGTACATTAGGAAACGTTCTGTGGGGGGAAACAAGCGAAAAAAACATTTTGTGTTTGCGACAGACTGAAATAATCCTCAGTTCTGTTGAATGACAAGATTCATAGTTCTTTTTAATGGAGCAGTTTATATCTTATGGTAATTAGTCCCAAAGAGAAATGCCAGATAATGCAAAGTAAATGTACCATGATTAGTTCTAACTTCAGGAAGACGTAGATTAGGTGTTGGAATATCTCGTATTATTGCTATTAACGAGGTTGGGCAGAACCTAGAATATTGAGGTCGGTATTCAGAGGACGAAAATTAGTAGTACCACCTAATGATAGAATAAAGTACATAGAGGCAGAACATTTAGGAAACTGAATATAGGAACACAAGGAGATCTACCAAGTTGAAATGTACTTTAGTGTAATGCCTGGCTATTGCATAATTTCTGTTAATGAAGACGGGTGGCATATGTATTATCGCAAGATGAAAAGCAATGTAAGATTTGAATGTGTATGTATGCATATTATAAACCCAAGAGAACGTTTTGATGAAAGTAAGAAGGAGTTTTATGATACTGTGGATACAAAATGATATTTTATTTGTGATATATGTAACGACACCAATAATTACAGAGCCAGCCAACACGGTCACCATTACTCTTTATGTCAGTTCCTTCTCTTCTTCTAATTACAAGGACTGAACCCTTGTCTCTTTTTTTTTCGTGTTCTTCCTTACACCTCCCCCGTTTTTTTTCTTCACCCCTCCTCGGGCGAAAGCGATGAACATTGCTTGCAGCGGTGAATTGAAGTTGTCTCTCATTAAGATTTTCTATGGTCTTGAGCAAACTTTGCTGTACGGATATCTTCACGACTCTAAAAGGCCCGATAATTCTTGTGTCTATACTTGGAAGACCCTTCCGCACAAGCACCAGATCGTTCATGCCAGTATGCGCTCTGTGCACTGGGTGTTGCTTGTCGAATCGGATCTTCATTGCCCATATGTATATACTTATTTCCTCTTTGGTTTTGCGTTGTACAAACAGTTGCAATTTATCGTCAATTCCAAGTTCTTTGTTGGCTGGAACATTAGATCTTCTCCGTGAGCAGCAAATGTAGGCTGCAGCCAAGGCTTGCAGTGTGTGGTGTACAACAGCCGCTTCGAGACAGCATTTTCACCCACCTTAGGCATTGGGTACATGAAAATGAATGTCTTGATGTGACGGATGACCCTTTCAGCCATTCCATTGGTCTTGGGGTGAATGGAAGCGTAACACCCCGACTGTCTGCCCACAGCTATAGCTTCTTAATGTTGGTCCATTGTCCGATATGACACCTTTCAGTTGTGAAAAAATCACACAGTCAAGTAAAGCTATAACGCTGTTTGCGTCTTCTAATACAGGACGCGCCGCTATCATTCTCGTGCACAGATCTGTGGCAATCAGGAGAGACTGCGTCTTGTGATATCCGGCTCTCCTCTTTTTCAATTTCGCAAAGTCCACGTGCACAGCTTCAAAAGGTTTCTCCTAGTATTTTGGCAAGACGAGCTCGTCGGGTTGAGGCCGGCATTTGGCTTTGTTCAACTGACACACGTGGCATGACCTTGACATGTTCTTTGATATCTTTTCATGTTTTTCTATGTGAAGCGTCTGAAAATTTTGTTGTATATTAACCACAAACCATCGTGACTACCTGATTCCAGGACTGTCATTATGCAAGATGAAGAACTTTTTAAGTCGAAGTCTCTGGAACAGTCAACTTGCCATCCTTGAATAATAGACTTTCATAGCCCTTCCATAATCTTGTCAAGTTGATGGTTTTCATGCGGGACATCGATAGCCACCTGCACGATGGAAGACATCAAAATGTATTGCTGAAGTTCATTGACCTTTCGGGCCAATTTTCTTCTTGACTGACATATTCAAAAGAGCATTAGTGCTTGATGGTCTGTGTACACTGCTAGCTTTCTGCGTCGATTTCTGATCGAAAGTAGCGGACCGCCATTAAAAGAGCAAAGAGCCTCCTTCTCAGTTGTCGCATAACTCTGTGAGTTTGGTTGACGTATAGGAGTAGTATCGAATAACCCTCAGCTGCTCCGCTGGAGTGTGAAAACGACATCTCTTTGGTACAGAACAGCCCCTGTATCATAATTCGCTGCGTCCGTGTTCATCTAAAATTGTAGGCTGTATTCTGGTAAAGTAAGCACAGGGTCCGGTGAAATACGTTTTAAAAGTTCCTGGCAAGCCTTTTTACAATGCTTGGTCCAAATAAAAGGCACTATTTTCTTTGTGCGCTCCTTCAAGCACTTCGTCATCTTCTGGAAATCTTTGGTAAAACCCCTGAAGTGGCCCGTGAGTCCTAGAAGAACTCCGAGTGGGTGAATGTCATGTGGCTCTGTAAGTGTTGTGAGTCTTTGGACGGACTATTCTTTAGTACTCTTGGTAGTTCCGTCAAACACTCTTCTAAGGAAAACGAATTTTGACTTGAAGAATTCACTCTTCTCGTCGATATTCATGTCTGCATCACTAGGGGCTTGCAGCACTTTTCCAAAATGTTCAGAGTGCTCTTCTACTGACCATGAGTACACGCGAACGTCATCGATACAAACGTAACAGAAGGTTCTTAAGCGTGGCTTCACTACACTGCTCATCGTCTTCTGATATCAAGATGGCGAATTTGTCCATATAGATGTAAGTCTATTGTACTCATACACTTCAAACGGTGCAATTAATGCAGAGAGCCTGTTCGTTTCTTCATGCAGAGGTACTTGCTAGAATCTTTTGCAATGGTCGAGACGAGAGAAAAATTTCCAGCCTCCTGTTTCATTAATGATTTTGTCAATATGGGGCATTGGAAACGGGAATAGGTCAGTTTATTTGTTTATCTGCTTGTATACGGTGCAGAGGCGGAAAGTTCTGTTTTCTTTAGATGCGATGGTCATAGGCGAAACAAAAGCAGACGTGGAAGGCCGTATAACGCCGGCATCGAGCATTTTGTGTAGCTCTTTCTTCAGCCAAAGCTACTTTTCTCTCAACATGTAGGCCTTCCGCTTCACCACTTTTCTCTCGCAGCTCGAATGGAACTTCAAACTTTGAGGTCGCATTTGGGTATCCATCCGCCTATGCAAAGCGATTCAGCATACATGCGAACGACATCTTCTGCAGCAGTGGGCTTATGGGGATGATCGTCGACGGCTGTGGAAGTGGTCAGCTGATGGTCATCTTGCGTGGTAACTTGCCCATGTCAATATAGATTCTAATGTAGTTCTTGAGTAACTGGACGGGACATGAGAAGCCCCGTGCAGATCAATGCTTTTACCACGGATATCTACCTTGACACACAAGAAGGATGTTTACCCATTCATCACGCTCTTGTTTCTTTCCATCATACCCGTGAACGTTGACAAGACAATCACTCCTTTCATTCAACTCGGGAATTACGCTCTTGTTGACTACAGTAATGAATGCTCCGCTGTCGACGAGAGCTTTCACGTCTTTTCAATACCTTGCTTAAACCAGTACACCTGGTTGGCGTGGTCAGAAAGAAAAATCCTTTCTTGTATTTGAGACAAGATATCGTCAGACGTTCGTTTGATTATTGCATGCATCTTTTTCTGTCTCATTTTGTATATCACAAATGAATTTGGTTTGCTAACCGTATCTCGCCATCTAGGGC
>NW_023611899.1:0-95254 GCF_013339725.1 Rhipicephalus microplus | reverse complement strand
GAGCATTTCGCTCCGTGACCCGTCTACAAGCGAATGCTTACAGTGAAAAGCTTGTGTGGGGGGCAGCTGCAACGTACTGTGAAGGTGAAGGCTGGCATGCAAAGTTAAGGACAAAAAAGAACGTTTAGTCCAGGTTTTTTTCGTCTTTAACTTGCAGCTCAGCATTACCTGCTTGCAACAAACGTAGAAAAACGAATGGCACAGCGCTGGCCAATTTGCGATAGTGAATGACGAGCCCGCATGATTTTCCGCTGCGATGATGTTTATTAGAACAGAGGAGTCGCAACGAGGTCGCGACGGAAAATGGGCGAACAGCAAGTCTGGCAAAGGCGGCACAGGTTCTCGCGCAATCAGAGCACGGGCTTTTCGTTGTCTTCCGAAGGCGCATACGCGTTGGTGCGTATGCTCCACTACAATACCCCCGGGGTGAAGGGTAGCCATCCTGGCGACTCAGGGAGTAGGCACAATGAGGGGGTCGTAGTAGGGCTTGAGACGGTCGACGTGTACGGTCTCGCGTCCTCGACGGCGCAAATCTGGTGATTGTGTTAATGGCTCGATGACGTAATTCACCGGGGAGGTCGCGTCAATGACACGGTAGGGACCATGGTACCGGGCCAGAAGTTTAGAAGACAGGCCAGGAACGTGCGGGGGCACCCAAAGCCACACAAGGGAGCCAGCACGAAATGTAGGAGCTATGCGGTGAGCGTCGTCGTGTCGAGTCTTTTGTAGGCCTTGAGCCTCACTTGTCAGAGACCGAGCCAACTGACGGCAGTCTTCAGCGTATCTGGCGACTTCCGAAAGCGGGGAGCACTCAGATGCATCAGGGCGATACGGTAGTATAGTGTCGAGTGGGTGGGAAGGTTCGCGGCCGTACAATAGAAAGAACGGGGAAAAACCGGTAGTCGCTTGCGTCGCGGTGTTATAAGCGAAGGTAACAAAGGGCAATACAGCGTCCCAGTTAGTGTGGTCGGAGGAGGTGTACATCCTCAGCATGTCGCCAAGTGTGCGGTTGAACCGCTCAGTAAGACCATTTGTCTGTGGATGGTATGCGGTAGATTTCCGGTGGATAATGTTGCATTCAGCGAGGATAGCTTGGATGACCTCCGACAGGAACACTCGACCCCTATCACTGAGTAATTCCCGCGGAGCACCATGGCGTAGAATGAAGCTGCGGAGAATGAAGAGTGCAACTTCGTGGGCGGTCGCTGCCGGTAGAGCTGCAGTCTCAGCGTAGCGTGTCAGATGATCGACTCCGACAATAATCCACCGGTTTCCAGAGATACTATATGGGAGGGGGCCATAGAGGTCTATACCCACGCGGTCGAATGGGCGAGCCGGGCACGGGAGCGGCTGTAACATGCCAGTAAGGTGCCGCGGAGGTGTCTTGTTCTGTTGGCAAGTGGTGCAAGACTGAACGTATTTCTGCACAAAGCGATACATTCCTCGCCAGTAATAGCGTTGGCGCAGCCTTTCGTAGGTTTTCAGGACACCTGCGTGAGCACTTTGGGGATCTGCATGGAAATTCATGCAGATGTCAGAGCGCATATGAGTTGGGACAGCAAGGAGCCACTTCCGACCACCAGGCATGTAGTTACGGCGGTACAGAATGTTGTCTCGTAAGGAAAAGTGGGCTGCTTGCCGGCGTAGCGCTCTCGTGGAAGGGACAGCAGACGGATCGGTAAGGTAGTCGACTAACAAGGCAAGGTGTGGGTCTTTACGCTGCTCCGAAAGCATGTCAGTCGTGTCGAGCGGTGACAAGGTGGTAAAAGGGGGAGACAGAGAAGCCACATCTGGTGTTAATGGCGATCGCGAAAGTGCATCGGCATCCGCATGCTTGCGACCGGAACGATATACGACACGGATGTCGTATTCTTGCAATCGAAGTGCCCAACGCCCCAGGCGTCCGGACGGGTCTTTCAAGGTGGACAGCCAACATAGAGCGTGGTGGTCTGTGACCACGTCGAAAGGACGGCCGTAAAGGTACGGGCGAAACTTCGTCAACGCCCAGATTATGGCCAAACACTCCTTCTCTGTCACGGAGTAATTCAATTCAGCCTTCTTGAGAGCGCGACTTGCATAGGCGACTACGTATTCAGCTTGGGTGCCTTTCCGTTGTGCCAAAACTGCACCAAGACCGATGCCACTTGCATCGGTGTGAATTTCTGTGGCCGCAGCAGGGTCGAAGTGACGAAGAATAGGTGGTGAGGTCAGCAGGCGGCGCAGCTGGCGAAATGCGTCGTCACATGCAGGTGACCATGCAGATATGCCTTTGCTGTTGGAAAGCAGACTCGTGAGAGGTGCGATGATGGACGCGAAGTTGCGCACGAAGCGACGAAAGTAGGAGCAGAGACCGACGAAACTTCTTAGGGCTTTCAGTGATGTGGGCAACGGAAAGTCAGCGACAGCTCGAAGCTTATCGGGATCCGGAAGAACACCGTCTCTGGTGATGACATGTCCCAAGATGGTTAGTTTTCGTGCTGCGAAGTGGCACTTCTTGGAGTTAAGTTGTAGGCCTGCAGAAGTTAGACACGTCAGAATCTCGTGGAGGCGAGCAAGATGTGTCGGGAAATCAGATGAAAAGACTACGATGTCGTCCAGGTAACATAAGCAGGTTTTCCACTTGTGGGCACGCAAGATGGTGTCGATCATGCGCTCAAATGTGGCAGGCGCGTTGCAGAGCCCAAATGGCATGACTTTGAACTCATATAGGCCATCCGGCGTTACAAAGGCTGTTTTAGGGCGATCACATTCAGCCATTGGCACCTGCCAATACCCACAACGCAGATCCAAAGATGTAAAGTACTCGGCGCCTTGTAAACAGTCAAGAGCATCGTCTATTCGTGGTAGCGGGTAGACATCTTTTTTCGTAATATTGTTTAAGCGGCGATAGTCCACGCAAAATCGTACGGTGCCATTTTTTCTTGACCAGAACCACAGGTGATGACCAAGCGCTTTGAGAAGGCTGTATGACTCCACGTTTAAGCATGTCATCTACTTGCTCCGTAATGACGCGGCGCTCTTCGGCGGAAACGCGGTAAGGACGCTGTCGCAGAGGCGAATGTGAGCCGGTGTCAATAGTATGAGCGATAGTCGTGGTGCGGCCCAAAGCAGGTTCTTGAAAGTCGAAAAAAGAACGAAACTTGTTAAGGAGAGCAACAAGTTGGCGGCGATGCGAGAGGGGAAGGTCTGCGTCAATAGCATTGTCGAAGGCTGACGAACTTGATGGCTCAGACGCATGAGTGATTGCAGCAATGTGACATGGCGTTTCGTCGGGAAGAATAATATCATCGATATGGTCGACAGGTTGCACATATCCTAACGTTTCACCACGAAGTAAGCCAATGGGGTAGTTGCAGTGGTTGGTGACCAGCATTACGGTTAAACCAGACGCAATTGTAAGAACAGCAAATGGGAGAACGATGCCCTTGCGTTCAGTAAAAACCGGAGAATGGCGTAAACACCACCGTGCCGTCAGGTTGCGCCAGACATGAAAGGGTGATAGGGACCGAAGCTTCAGGGAGGCAAGGTGATGTCGTCATCAGCGATGACTTTGCAGAGCAGAGGAGAGCGGTCGGGGTGGTGGAAATTCACATGTTGGCACAAGGGACACTTCGGCACGGGAACAATCGATGATAGCTTCATGACGTGATAAGAAATCCCAACCCGGATAAGGTCATGAGAGCAAGATGGTAGAACAAAAAACTGTACGACGTACAAAACGTCTCGTGATGACGACGCGCGCCGTACACACAGCCGAGGGATGAATGCGTTGCGCGCTAGCCGTGGACAGCACCAAGCCGCTGAGAGATGTGGTCACTTCTTCAGTTTCCTACAAAAGTTTTGCGTTCATCACAGAAACGGCGGCCCCGGTATCAATTAACGCTAATGTGGCGACTCCCTCGACATCGACATCAACAACAATTTGCGGCGAGAATGAAGGCCTTGGGAATTGCGCACAAGTTGCAGTTCTTGCCTCCGGAACTGCACTGATTAGTTTCCCTCCTCAAGAGGTGATCGACGACGCATAGGCGATGGCGATCGGCGACGAGGTGATGGGAAACGAGCAGTCGATGGGTGGCGATCCGAGTCGGAGTGCCTCTGTTCATATGCAGACGTGGTGGTCTGCTGCGGTGCGTAGGTAGGAGCTCCGACTAGTATGTGTGCGCAGGCGTGGGACGGCGGCGGCAGAAGCGTGCAATGTGGCCAGCGATGCACACGCGAAGCAGATGGGGACAATTGTCTCGGGTGTGCCACTCATTAGATGGACGGAAAAAGCGAGGTGGGGGCCTGTAGACTGGAGGCGAGGCCGGAGGAGGTGGAGCCGATAAGGCGACTGGATGCGGTGGGGCCGCGCGACCACAGCTGCGTAGCTGAGAGGTGAAGGGGCGCAGTTGGTGGCGTAGCACAGCTGTTTAGAGATCAGATGGCACCGAAGTGCACGGGTAAGAGGCCGGAAATGTAGGGTGTGCATGCAAATTCCAGTGCGTATGGCCCTGCTGCATATTCGAAGGGAGGCTTGTCGTGGGCGCGTCACAATGCTGGCAGCAGGGAAAGCTGTCGGGCGACTTCCTCCCTGATGAAGTCTTTAATCTGGTTCGACAGAGTTCCTTGGTGAACGTTGCCATTGGCGAGTGCGACGTGCCGAGATCGAATCTGGTGATGGAACACTCTGTCGAGCGATGGAACGCTGACGACGCAATTCATCGAAGCTCTGGCACAGGCTTACGGGGACTGCCACCGTGGTCGGGCTCTTCGCCAGCAACATCTGGAATGCGCCATCCTCGATGCCTTTGAGAATAAGTCGAATTTTCTCTTCTTCAGGCATGGATGAGTTACACGCCTGCAGAGGTCGAGCACATCCTCAATATAGCTAGTAAAGGTCTCACCAGGTTGCTGGGCTCGGTGGCGCAGACGCTGGTCAGCGCGGAGCTTGCGGACCTCTGGTCGGCCGAACGCTTTGGTCACGAGGGTCTTGAAGGTTGACCAGCTGGCGATGGCGGTTTCGCGGTTGGTGAACCATAGCTTGGCGACGTCAGCCAAGTAAAAGATGACATAGGCAAGCTTAGAGGTCGTTGTCCCATTTGTGCTGGCACTCACGCGTTCGTACAAGGAGAGCCAGTCTTCGACGTCTTGCTCACCACTGCCGCTGAAGATTGGTGGGTCCCGCTGACGAGTAGCACCGGGGCAGGTCGACGGGGCAGCCGATGGTGCTGGCTGTGCTGGGATGGGCTGGTTGGCGACTGCGTCAGTCATGTTGTACGGTAGTCTTTGGCCAACTTGCGAGAGCAGAGCTCCAGGTCTGGCTTAGGGATCTCAGCAGCCTCCACCAAATGCGATGATGTTTATTAGAACAGAGGAGTCGCAACGAGGTCGCGACGGAAAATGGGCGAACAGCAAGTCTGGCAAAGGCGGCACAGGTTCTCGCGCAATCAGAGCACGGGCTTTTTGTTGTCTTCCGAAGGCGCATACGTGTTGGTGCGTATGCTCCACTACACCGCGTAAATTGCTATAGCATTCGTGCAACACAGAAGCACTTACGAATGCTATAAGCAAGTACAACAAGGTGAGTTTCATCTGAAAAGGTCAGACGTTAACATTTACGTAACCTACATGACTACACGAAAACCTCGTGAAGCTGAAAAGAGGTGGCTGTTGGCATCTGCGTAGGCGCGAGTGGCCACGTATCTTAACGAAAACTTTCCCTATTGCGAAACCCAGCGCCACTGGGTACCAGCGTCCAAACCCATGTTTGAATGTTGGCCCACTTTCGCGCTGTATACTGAGACACTGGAGTGGCATGTTACTGGCAGGCGCTCGGTACTGTGCGCCAAATGGCATTACAGGGTTAAAACATGGGTGCCTATTCGTCATAAATGAATTAGTCTTGCAGGGGGGGAAAGATAGAGAGAGAGTATCTAGTCGGAGCAGCTAGAAGACAACGATGACGAAGAGCTGAGCCCGTGACAGAGACTGACGCCCCTTAAAACAGGCAGTTGGTTTTAGTCAGTAAACGCCCTTATAATTTGGTGGAAGTGCTGGAGGTAATCTTCAAAGCTGGAACTACGAAGTCGCACCTTACCTCCAGTGCAAGCAATGCCGGAATAACCCTCTACCCAAGGTGCCTTCCAAGTTCCCGCCTCTGCATATCCCGGCGTGTGGCCACTGTGTCACCCACTGATCTTCAGCTGAACTGATGGCCAAGACGTTGAGGTGTGGCTGGCTGCTTACCACAAGGTGAGCGCAGTGAACAAGTGGGATGATGCGGCTAAGCTTACCTATGTGAGCTTTTACATGTCCGGCGTCACTAGTCTCTGGTTGCGCAATAACGATGCCGACATTGCCAGCTGGGGTTCAAGACCGCATTTTCGCAAGTCTTCCACTGCCCTGCCGTGTGAAAGCTCTGCGGAAAACAACGACATCGTGAGTGCACTCAACAGCCAGGAGAGACCTTTACCTGTTACACTGAAGACTTTGTTGCCTTGTGCAAGCGGGTAAATCCAGCAATGCTCGAAGCCGACAAAATCAAAAAAATTTTCAAGGGCATATTCGATGACGCATTTCAAAGGTGGTTAGCACTTCAAAAGACCCACACACAATAGCCAATCTCGTTTAGCTAGTGCCAGAGTTTTGACGAATTGGGCAAGCAACGCGCCCAAACACAGCGCTCTCTGGAACAGCGTGACTTGATCACGGCCTTGACTCTCGGAGACCACAATGTCATGTTGGCTCGCATAAAGCAGTTCGTGCGTGAGAAGGTCACTCGGCAGCTCTTCATTTTGTCGAGCACGCACGAACCAGCAGGAACGTATTCTCTGGCACCAGATCATCTGGCCCCGGCAATAAGCCATGTCATACAAGATGATGTAGCTTACGCTTTGCCTTTTGCTCGTTAACCACCTCTGGAGGCCCCACCCTTGACGTCTGCGCAAGTCGTTGCAGTCAGAGCACCTCGACAGCCCACTTATGTTACCTCACCGGTTCTTCTTCGGTCATACCCGGCTCCGTTCAGCCGACAACTCGCGGCGTTTGCGAATCCGTGGCGCACCGCAGACAACCACCCGATTTGCTATTCCTGCGGGTATACGCAGGACATGTGGCTCGCTTCTGCTGCCGCCGCCTTCTTGTTCACAGCGACACCATGCAAAGACCAACGCACAACTTTCAGGGCTCTGACGACACAGCACGTCAACAAGCATCATCTTCACCCAACCGGCCCACCTCAGTCAGTCACCAATCTCCATCTCACCGCCGTCACTCTCTGTCCCATCTGCGCCGTCGACCATACCCTTCAGAGCGGAAAAGAAGATGCCGCCGTTCCTGAGGCACGAACTGCGTTGTCGTTGAAAGAATCAAGCTTTGGCATATCTCCGACAAACCTCATCGACGTTTTCGTGCATGGTTACCGTACCCTTGCCTTTGTGGACACAGGTTCTGCCGTTTCATTATTTGATTTAAAACTTTGCTGCCTGCTTTGGAAGGTTATACCGTGACACCAAAGGGATTGTCCCTTCGTACGGCCAGTGCTCACGATATTCGACCATCAGCTTCCTGTGCCGATATATTTGCTCAGCGCGAGACTACGAGTAGTTACGACGTAACTACAGAACAAGAGATAAGAACAGAAAGAGCAGTGACTTCAACTGAAATTTTACTAGCAAAAACGCTGGAAATATATACCCATGACAGAACTTCACCGGGCAATCGCGCAATCTATTGCATCACAGCAAGACATTCATCATTTCATTATATATGGTTACTACGCCACAGCTCAGCACAAATTCACGGTTTACTGTGTCAAAGCCTGAAACTCGGTTTCTTGTTTAGTCAGAGCAAGAGAAGACATGCTGATACATTGATAACCCAGCATTTGCATTTCATTGGCCTCCATAATCTCTCATGTTAGCTGGTGACAGTGTTTGGCTAGAACAGTGCACTTTTCGAATTCCCGGTCTGCAACCACGATTCCTACAATGGATGCCCAAATGACCTTGCACAGCTGCAAGGTCATCCACCGGTGTCCGTCACATTAACACCGGCTCCCAAGCACCTCTGCCAAACGTCTTTACCGTGTATCTCCAGTTGAGCGTATTGTGATCACCGAGCAAGTGGCCGACATGTTTGAATATTGGGTCATTCGCCCTTACAACAGACCCTGGTCTTTACCTGTGGTGCTGGTAAATAAAAAAGACGGCTCAATTCACTTCTGCGTCGATTACCGCCATTTAAACAAAGTTACGCTTAAGGACGTATACCCTTTGCCGCGCATCGATGATGCCCTGGACTGCTTTCAAGGCACTGAATTCTCATCGATACACCTACGGTCTGGATTTCAGCAAGTCTCCATGGCACCATCAGATCGTCCAAAAATGCTTTTGTGACGCTCGGTGGGCTATATGAATTTAATTTAATTCCCTTCGGCCTTTTTAATGTGCCCGCAACATTCGCAAGGATGATGGATAGCGTCTTGCGTGAGCTAAAATGGAAGATATGTCTATATTTGCTACTTGAATGTCGTCATTGTTTTCTCCCCTGATTTCGATAGCCACCTCCATCGTCTCAGCGTGTCTTGAGCTGCCTTACGAGCGCAGGCTTTCAACTAACATCAAGAAGTGCCATTTGGAGCTCGAAAGCTCACAATACTTGGAACGTTGTCTAAAAACTCTCCGTCATCTCAGACCCAGAGAAGCATCGTGCTGTCGCTGAGTTCCCAAAGCCTACGACCGTGAAAGCGCTTCGCAGTTTTGTTGGACTGTGCTCATACTTTCGCCGCTTGTGAAGAACTTTGCTTCAATAATCGCACCACTGACACAGCTGACCACTGGCGATGGACACCTCTCTTATTGATCGCCAGCATGCGTTGATGCTTTCGCAACATTACGCCATCTCCTTACTTCATCGCATAATTTACGCCACTTCGACTCTACTGCTCCAACCGAGGTGCACAAGGATCCCAGTGGCATAGGACTTGGCGCTGTCCTTTCTCCACGCAAGACTGGGTTCTCGGCGTATGCAGTTACGTATGCTAGTCGGGCTCTCACCGAGGCAGTGCACAGATACTCGGTTTTCGAAAATGAATGTTTGACCATGGTTTGCGCATGACAAAAATTTCGTGTTTAGTTATACAGACGCTCATTTGATGTCATTATAGAGCATTATTCACTCTGTTGGCTCGCTTCATTGAAAGATATTTCGGGCTGGCTCTGACCATGGGCGCCATGTTTACAGGAATTTGATATTCACATCATTTACCGCTCAGGCCGCAAGCATACCGACGCAGACGCTCTTTCTCGGTTGCTCATTCTTTCAGCCATTGCACCTGTTTTCTTTGCTAAAGCTACCATCGACAGCAACCATACCGCTGCCATGCCTTCGGAACAGCGGCAAGGATCCTTGGATAGCCTCACTCATCGACGTTCTCTGCTCGTCTTCGCTGACACCACGCCAGCATCTACCTCGTGCACTACGTCAAGTCCCCATCATGCGATACGGGATGCCCATGTTGTACCGTCGCAATTATCAGCCGCATGGTAGGAGATAGCTTCTTGTTATACCTCGCTATTTGCACTCCAACATGTGTGCGTACTTCCACGCATAGCATCAAAATGCCCACGCTGGCCTTTTGAAAATACACGACTGGCTTCGCCAGCGATTATTCTGGCGTTGAAAATACTCGTAAGTTCGCAAGTACATACGTTCCTGCACTGCGTGTCAGTGACGGAAAACAATTTGTCATGCCTCTGGCGAAAAATAGCCACTGCCGTGTCCAGCTCGGCAACGACCTCTTTGACCCACTACCTTGTACTCCTGCTGGAAAATTGCTGGATTATTGTGGTCGTTGATCATCTCACCCTTTACGTCGAAACCACCAATTTGCCATCCTTTGCTGCTCGTGATGTCACCTTAATTGTTCATCTGCGTAGCATTGTCGTTTGCCATGGCGCGCCACGTGAGCTGCGTTTCTATCGCGAGTCGTCCAGGAGCTTTTCAGTGTGAGTAATATTATTATTCGCACCACTACGAGCTATCACCCGCCGATAAACAGATTGACGAAGTGCTCTAACCGCATGGTCATTGATATGCTAGGTACATATCCTCCGACCATTATAATCGGAACTTGCTGCTCCCTTTCATGAGATATGCGTGTAATACGACCACGCAAGCAACTACTGGATTTTCATCTTTTTTTTTCTCCAGTACGGACGTGAGCCATCTTCTACTCTTGGCAGGATACTTACCGCCCTGATGCTTCAGAATACCGCCAAGCCTCTGAACTTGTTCAGTGTGCCGAAGAGTGCCGCCAATTAGCACGTTTATTTACTTGCGTTACACAAAGTCTCCAAAAAGAACGGCTTGACCGAGTCAACCCTGCTCACAGTTTACCCGTATGCTCAATTGTATGGCTTTCGGTTTCATTTCAGTCTCCCGGCTTCTGCCGAGTGTTTGCACGCAAGTACAATGGTCCGTACCACATCCTTCAATGAACATCACTGGTCAACTACGCCATGAAACCAGTGACACCTTCCGAAAAAAGACGATGCCCCTGGTCGTGAGACAGTCCACATCAGCCGCTTAACTCCTTACTATGATTTCCTTTCGCTTACTTCGCCATGGGTCGCCAGTATGGCTCCTCTTCACCACCGGGGCAACTGTAGTGGGGAAGAGAGAGAGACAGTATCTAGTCGAAGCAGCTAGAAGACGACTAAGAAGAAAAGCTGAGCCCCATAACAGTAACTGACGCCCCTGAAACCAGGCCGTTGGTTTTAGTCAATTAACCGCTTTATTGTATAAAAGTAAAATAACTGATATAGCGCGTATTCACAATAAAATATAAAAATGAACTGCTTGTTGACAGGATTCAAACTTGAGACCTTGTGATCCTTAACTGAAAACTCTACCTACCACGCCACGACGAAACTTAGTACAAGGCTGTAAAATGAAAATTTACTCAAAGAACACGCCATTCGACTTCATGTTTACAAGCCACACAGTCAACATAGACTCGATGTCTCTTTCCTAATAACAATGGCGTCTTTATTCGACGCTCACGAACAGCTGCGGGCACCAAATGACATGCGCATATTAGCAAGAGCACAAAGTTTTTTGAGTAATTCACATTTTACCTCTGAAAAATATCAAATGCACTGTAGGAGCAGCCACAGACTGCCGGCTGTTACTGCATTTTGTTTACTTTGATAGCCGTTTCTCGCTCATTCAGCTAGTCACGTGTAAAAAGGTTTTATGGTGGCTTGTTTGATGCATATGTGCCTACAGGATTAAATAATGGGCAGTCTTCTCGCAAGTGACGCTTTCGCAATATAGCCTTAACAATGCTTATATTAATACCCACAACTGAAAAAAAACACCCTAGAAAATACTAATGCAATCCGCTAAAACAATATGCAAGTGTGTTATTTCACTAAGGCGTACCAAATTACCGACTGAAAATTGCGTGTTCTTACACACGAGTCAGAGAAGTCGCGGCTACTGCGCACGGCAGATTTCGGTGCCAGCCTGCGTTGCTGAAAGCACGACACATCCATCGTTGTGTCTCCGTGTGCGGGCGTCGCACACGACGAAAAAATGATTGATTTAAGTTAACAGCTGTCTGAATACACTTTACAGTCATTTTAACACTTTGGAAAGCAAGAACCGCTGGTAAGATGTACACCAATGCGGCCAGCACGATAAGCCTAATGCTCGCCGACGAAGTGCTGGGTAGACCGCTCTCGAAGCAGCTGAGTTGCAATGCTTGAAGCTTCTGCATTTAAGCTTTGGAACATTTATAACTGTTACCTTGAAGTATTTAGAAGTACAGGATTACCAGACATGCATTTCCGGTGCGGCAATGCCAAACGACAGCTGTTTTTTTACGCCATCCGCTGGGAAAGCTTGTGAAGCGTAAAGAGAGCTCATTTACGTCTCGTCAATTTGGTGGCATAACATTTGGTGTTTCTGTTAGGAGTTGCGACTAGCTTCTGAATTACAAACACTACAACACGGAATTTTCACAACATTACATTACTGATGTGAAACAGCAGGTTCAATACGCGGGGGGCCATGATAAAAAAACGTGAAATAATTGCTTTTATAGACCTGCGTGAATTATAAAATAAAGCGCGCTAGTAAGCAAAATCTTCGACGTTGGCTACTATAAGCTATTCCAGCATTTTCTCCTTTTTTTCAAAGAAAAACAATAAAAATAACAGTGATTTTGCGTATCACCGGTAATTTCATCATCTTGTGTGAGATGCGAAATAGGGAGACATGCTCGGGATTTCTTAGAGTAGGATCTATCCGCGCCGTCGAATCAAGTGCTTTATATTTAATTATACCGAAACATACCACTGCACACGCTACGTAAATGTGCACGTGGTGCCGGTAGAAACAGGGCTTGCTGCACTATGCACCAGCGGACTGCAGTGAAAATTCCAGCGTTTCAAGCGCACCCCAGTGCACACCAGCGTCACCGTGGTCAAGCCAGAGCACCTGCCAGTGCGACCCAACTATTTCCCAATACTCCCAGCGAAGTGCCAGTAAACATAAACGTGTACCAGAGTTTCCAGCGCCGACCAATGCCAAACAGCGTACTGGCATCACGCGAGGAAGCTGTTCTTTTTTTTTTGCAATAGGGTCGTGTATTTCAAGAACGAATCAGATCTCTCGCATCACAGAGGCACCGGTTTGTTAGCTCGTAAAGAAAACATGTAAAGTGGCAAAGCAGGTTTCTTGCTAACACGTTTTAATGGAGGATAGTACAGCAAAACAATGCAACGTCTGCTTACTGACCGTCTTTGAGAGGACGCTCCTGCATTCCACTTCATGCCTCGACAGTCTATGCGCATATGAAATACAAGGCTATGATATGCTCTACTTGAGTGCTAACAAGGTAAGAGGAAAGCCTGGGGAACTACCACCACTTGCATGCCGCACACGGGAGTTGCACAGTATGTGAACTATGAAACTTCGCAAGTCATAAATCGCACACTCAATAGCTTATTGAAACAAGCCATTCATTATTTCGAAGATTGAAATCAGCTTGATTTTATGCAATTCTGACGAGAAACAAAAGGCCGGACACCAGTCAGAAATGTACATCTGTGTGTCCCGAAATAACGATAGTATGCATCTAACCCACTGTATAAGCTCAATCAAAGTCAAAATCGCGTATCGTTGTTATACTTGGGCCAAAACTTCTAACATGAGAAACAAGGATACTGCGGAATATGCTTAGGCTAAAGTTATGCTACCAGTGTCGCCAACAAAATCAGCAAAAAAAAAATGGTGTACACCGTAAAAAAGAATTACATGCGTATCATGAAGCACAAATGTTGTTGGCTATATGAATCTGTGAGGAAAAGAGTGGTGATACCGCTTCTAAGCACGAGTGCCTGCTCGGAAATAAGGCTCCCAGTGCTTACACTTGAGCTCATGTGTACCGGGCCATCCAAATAGACGATATTTTGTCCTAAGAAGAAAGGAGGACGTGCCCAGAATGTACATAGACATTTCAAAACAATACAGGCTACGAACGAAATATTTATCTGCCACGCCATGCCTGTCCTAATAACGCACTAATAACACAGTAATGATCAGAAAATTACAAACCAGGACCTATGTTCAAGGTAGCCTAATGCACTGATTATCGGAGACCCAGAGCCTACATTATGCGTGTTCTGTGATGTTCCAGAGATTAAGTGCCTTGTTGCTTGGGGTGCGTACAAAGACCAACCATCCTGAGCACTAAGCTACAACCTAATAGTAGACGGACCCAACCTATCAGACTTAAAATCAAAGAATCTGCGCAGTTTGCTAGTGTGGCCTCGAGAAATTGCCACAACCCGCGGCCACATAGAATGAAGAGACCGCCCACCTAGGCGCTGTCTGCACTTGCCGAAATAGACGTTTATTCTTCTCCTCTCTAGCTTGGAAGTGCTATCTCTCACAATTTCTCTGAGAGTTAATATGCAGACCGAGAGGCGAAGTGAGCACTTAAGCCAAGGGGCACTGAAAGTATATGACATTTTCAAATCCCGGGCATCGTCTGCTAGAATTTTTCAGCTTTTAAGGGTTCTAGCCCGGTCGTACTCCAGCAAAATGGGGCTTTAAAAAGCCACCTCAGCAGAATATTGCGGCAAAAAGCGACTTAGCGTTGAAGCTTTGCTGTGTTGGTTGAACATTGGAAGCAACACTGTGAAGAAGAAGACGGGGAGAAATGCATAGAAGCCGGACAACTGCATGAAATTTTCCATACGCCAAAGTACATGGAAAAAGCATATAATATTAGGAATAAGGATATAATAAAGATATGGAGATTCTTTCTTCACGCATCGGTAAGCCGAGGGCACGCGAAATTGTGAAAGTGGAAACGTCTATGATCTACGGTACAGTGTAAGACACTTTTTGTTATATAAAAAAGCACCTCTATCTAGCTTCCTCCAGTTGGGTGATCAATGTGGATTAAGGCAACAGGAAATAGAAGTACTCATATGCCATGATGACTGGGTGAATATCCTGCTTGCCTCCATATCGTCACAATTGAAGCGACAGCAGACGGAGTCTTTATTAGCGTAAAAAAGAGGTTCATTATGAATACAACACGATCTGCTGGTGCCACATACGCAATTTCTGTGAACTTGTGAAGATGAACAAGACAGGAATGACCGGAGTTCTTCCTGCTGTGCCATTTCACTACTTAATTTTTTTTTCTCCGCTATTTACTACTCCCCGTGGTTCACAATTGAGGTGCAATACTATTCATTACAAACTTATCGGGGCGACAAATATTTGCTATTATTCACCTTAGATTAACATTATTCTGAAAATCACTGAAAAATTTTCTAGGCAAATATGTAATCACTAGAGTGCTGAACTGCATGAACACTTCCGCTAACCAAGGCAGCCCCTCTGTTGCAGCTACGTTCTCTCAGCGAGAATTCAAATGGGCACTGTTTCGGCCAATATGTTCTGAAAGAAGGCCGTCATAATGGAAGGTCTTCACAATAATATAGGGTGGTGGAGTAAAAAAAAAAAGGCTCCCACATGACTGGGATTTCCGACACATTGGTGATACGGGGCGGGGAACTTACCTCGACAACTCCAAAAAGAGTCCATGTGTCGCTTGAAATCATCACCATGTGTTCAACGCCCTTGCCGGGCATGTGCATAACAGTTATCACTACATCACTTGGGAGAATATTCCAAACATCGTTGTCCACCTCGCTATAGCGCAATACTTATGCTGCTCGTCTGTTGACCGGAAGGCGGTAGGTTCGATACCCACCATGATGGCTGCATGTATGCGTCGGCGAACGGCCAGATTGCCGTGTATTGTGATATATCATTTCATGGCAAGGAAAGTAAAATGCTCAAAATACCTATTTTCTGGCTACACTGTCTCATATTTTTGTCATAGTTAACGTCACACAATGATCGATATTGTACAATCGTCCTTAAGAAAATAAACAAGACCATTAGAGCTTATCAAATATCCGCTGATGCAGAAAAAATCTGGTTCCTTCCGCAGGACAGACCAAAACATGCCCCTGGCTTATGGCCGTGAGGCAACAGTCTCACGGGGCAGGCAAGTAATGTACTAAGTCTTGTAGCCCGCGTTTCAAATCGCAGAGGTGGCCTGAAAGAGGACAACTTGATCAGAGCTTAAAGGCATTTTTTTGAAGCCAAGTTATTTACATCGCACCATACTTTAATTAGGCTAAAGTGGAGAAGGCCAAACTCGATTTCATAATCAGAACAGGCCTCAAGCGCGTGCTCGGCCTTCCACAGTCCACCAGCATCGAGAAGCTATTGGAGATGGACTATTGACAACAAGCGAATAGGAGCTAACACAGCTGCTCAAATAACAATTTTTTCATCCACTAAGCCAGGGATAAAGCTTTTAGAAGAAGAGGGTATTAAGCCTCGACATCAACACATGACGAAAGTTCGCTTGTCAAGGGAAATCTGCACTCTACCCCGTCCCACGTAACATCCACCCAGTGCACATCGAGGGTACAAGAGTGGCGAAAGCCAAGGCCATACTTAAAAAGCTTAATCAGCACGAACTAGAAGCCCTGTTTGTCGATGCGACCAGGTGTCACGGTGCGGTTAAGTTCGCTATTTCGGTCGTTGACGCAGAAAGTAACGTGGTCAATGCAGCCTCTGTTTATACAATAATTACCCATTTGGCTGAGGCAGCGCCGATCGCTCTGGCTTTTCACACAGCAAAAGCCTCCGCTGGTGTCTTCTCGGGCTCGCGTACGGCAGTCAGATCTTTCTCTAACGACCTTGTGCCTGAACAGGCGAACAGTATTGTGAAAAAAGCACTTCAAACCAACCCGGGGGTGCAGCGAAGTAGGGTACCACATCGTGCGGCTTACAGTCCATCTAGATGGTTCATTGAACCAACTCGGACGTAACCCTAACGAGCAGGCTCATCAGATAGCGCGCGATTTCACGGGCCGCGCTGTCGTAAATAGCCTTCTTCCTAACGAGGTCAACATTTATAAGATTCATGGTCTACTTTTTATGAAATCGTTTTCACACTATCATCTGGCCAGAGAAATTTTCTCACTGGTTAACGTTACTCTGAGTTAATGTTGTGCTGGGTAGCAAACTGGATGCTAATATGCGGTACATCTCACTGCTCTTCTCTTCATATTTTTTCTCTCCCTCCAGCTGAGTCCATGAAAATTTGAGCAAATGGCGCTGTTCTTTCCGCGCTCTGTAATATTCCTATGGTGTTTATAGAAGACCATGTGTCACTTAAACCAATTCTGATTCAGAGTAATTTTTGCCCCTCCTAAATACGCTAACGTCTTAATCCAGGCTTGCCATAGCTCATCCACACGTTTTGAATCTTTAATTCCTCGAGCGAACACTTTAATGCCGACAGTGTAACCATTCGACGTGTGGCAAGATTCTTAGAGCGACTGAGAAAGATTTATATATGCTGCGAAAACATAAATAAAAAAATGATGAAAAGAACACGTAGAACTATTGCTGCAAGAAGGTACTACAAAGTCTTGTTTCGGGTAAAATGCGCGATCCCACTGGCCATTCCACGGAGTGTGATCAAGAAATAAGATAGAAAACTGGGAAGGAGGAAACAAGTGAACGGAGGATCGTCCCCGCACAAGTGCTAGCTCCCATGTTGTTGAATTTCAGGCATGCTTTCATCTGAAGTCATATTAAATTCTGTACAGTTATGCAGCACCATAGCGAAAATACGTTTCGACACGTGGGCGTTCATAAGCCACTGCCTTTTGGTGTTGTTTCTGCTGGCTAGATCGTTCCTTTGAACCGGCAGATGGCGAACGAGTTTCAACGCTTCATCAACTCGCGGCAATGTTTTCATCTAAGAAAGGAAAGTGTTGCACGGTAACATAACTGGCGTTTTCCTACCTTCAGAATGTCGATTCAGACATCATCATACCTCGCCGTGGAGACTTGAAAGGACGCTTTTGTACATATATTTATTACCTATAAAAAGCCAATCTCTTTTTTTCAGCCCGACACCAAGAGAACAATAACGCCGGTGTGAGTGCGTTGATAACACACGGGGCTGACAGCTTGCACGCCAAAAGGCAGAATGGTCTGCCTGAACTGGTAAGCATGAGACTGTATTTTTACGACCGCTCCCGAGACGCCTTTGTTACCAACGTATAGCGCCGGTCCTCGGGTCATACGGAACTTATCGGTCTGAGCCGTGTGGGAACGGAAAGAGCTTCAAAACATGCAGTAGACGGCAGAGTATGTAACTCTCAGTAACACGTCAAAGAGGAAGAACTATTAGGTGGAAAGTGCTAAACTTTTCAATAAAATAATAATAAATACATATTAAAATCAATTACGGAGTTTCCTAACAAGGCAAGGCGTTGTGGATGACACCCAAATAATTTAGAGCACCTGAGGTCCCCTAGCACGTGTTTAAACAATAGTGCGCAGTGAGGCGCAGAATGAGGCCTACATGCTAGTGTAGTCGCTTTGTTTGCGAATGAGATAGAACCGATGAATCATGCGTGTTAAATATTGAAAGTATGAAGAAATGGCATTGCGTGCGAGATATAACTGGCAGCCCATGGCAATGCCTGTCCGCACAAGCGAGTATACATAAAGAAGAGCGCTATATAAATACCGCGTTCTCCAGCAGTGGAAATTTTCTCGCGAGGGCAACAAACCACTGTTTATTTGGCAAAAATACGACAGTACCAATGAACATGTACAGAATCTAAAAGGCACTACAGCATCAAGGTAGAGAGAGTAAATTAGGCACAGGCATTACTGATAACTCGACTTCTCCAAGTTTTTACCTCATACATGAGAAGGGGAGTGCGGCGGTAAAATAGTGATCGATAAAAAAGCATGAGTGCATACCAATGAAGATGCATACAGTGAAGCCCTGCTACAGGTTATCACCACAGTCTATCACCTGCAAGAACTTTAAAAGGACTCGAACGACTTTCTGTAATGACAGGTGGCCATGCGAGGATCCAAATTTTTTTTTCATTTTAGACCGATGATAGTTGCGGCCTAATTAGTAAGCGTAGGTGGTGGTAATTGGCGAATGCTAACTGGACGAAAAACAAGCGCAGTATCTCAGTGGCACGCCAAGCCTCCTAAAGCTGTCGTGTTTAAAGACATCACATGAATAGTATCTCTTTCACAGTAACCGTTCACATCGTTGCGCAAGCTATGAGCCTCTATTTAGGGTAATCGAGCCATCTATTTGCAAAACCCTAATTTTTAAAGTGTTTCTCACTTTGTCAACTGGTTGTACTTTTGAGGTAATGAAAACAGCCACAACACAAAAACATACCAGAAGTGCACCTTTTGTCTGTAAGTAATGGTTTCTTTTTGTTGTTATATGATGTCTTCTTTGCTGTTAATAGAACATGTTTCCAGAACAAAGATTCAGTTGCGAGTAACGCATGTTCCTGTTCTCTCTTTTGGTCCCCGTTTTATCGGCGCTTTGGGTTCATTCAACGTAGCAAACAACTAGCCTAAAGGTCTGTTCAAGTCTAACCATTTTAGAAAAGTGCTATAGCTTCGCAATGACAACAGCTGCTCCAATAAGCATAAAATTATCATGGATCATGGGCTTTCTTGTGAAGCTGAGCAAAAAAGACTTAGCGGTTTCAGTTATTTGGAATTGAAAGCTAACTTATTCTGACTATCTTACCCTAGCCAGTGCAAAAAAAGAAAACGTTGTGAGTGGTTACTGGGACAGACTTGCTTCACCCGATGCCGACAATACCCTTAGTTGCAGTTTCATTTGCGTGACATCGAGATTATGTGCCGGCTGTGTGTCCAAGTAGGATGCGCCAAATACTACTACTTTGTAATTTCGTGAGTCTTCAAATTGAGCTTACTTCGTCATATGACTTATATTGTAGAGGAAATCTTCAGATCAACACATCTTGAAGGGGACTGACTTCCGTCATCGTCTGCAGATGCGCTTCGCTGTGCATATGAAGATTGTTTTGTATGCACTCATGCATTTTCTCAGTCCTTCTTTTTTGCCTCACTCCTTCGTTTGTGAGGTTGAAAACGTGAACAATCTATTTATCACTTCTACTTTTGTCGAACTCTATACTCTCTCTCGTAATGCGGTTGCGCATTTTAAATCTCTTAGGCACTCATAAATACGGTCAAGGTTTTCGCCTAATTAACACTGTTTTGTTGACTTCCAAGACAACTTCCGCTACTAAAACAGCGATTTTTACATCACGTTGTTTTAATGGTCTTCTGCGTGGCCGCGCATGGTCATGGCCTGGCAGTGAGCCACCTCGCACTACGCTATCTGTTTAGAAAAAGTGGTAAACAATTTTGAGTACTAGGTACTCTAATATGAAAGAGCATAGAGGTGTGCCGTGCCCAGCCAGAGGAAATTGCTCAAATGTAGCGCCTACTGCTGGAACTCATGGCGAACCCAAGCTGGTGTTGGCGTTGCTACGCAATGTATTTAGACAATATATACCACTGTATTCAATTGTTTCTAGCTTATTCGTAGACACAGCGACCACACTTTCATGTACGCGTCAATCAGTGCATGATGAGTGCGCACTTCGATTTGGGCCAATGATAGGGGACCTCACGTGATTTAAAATATTTAGATCAGAATCACTTCTGCATGCCTTTTTACGAAACCGTATAATCAGTTTTCATGTGTGTTTCATTTAGGTTTTTCAAAAGCATTGCATTAACACTCTAAATATTGTTAATGTTTGACGTGCCATTGTGAGTGAGATGAATTGCTGTCTACAGCGCGGCTTTAGGCTCCTTCCACATATACGCGACCCAGCCCAAAAACGTCTAGCTGTAGGGCACAGAGCTTCGGGATACGTGAGAAACGAGGAGGTCTAGAGCAGTCGTTGAAAAACAGCTTCACGCTTATCAGTTTAGGTGAGCAATGCTGCCACCAGGCCTGCAAGTTTTCAGCCACGCGCTATTATCAGGACTGTCACACCAGCGCAGGATTTCTTTCTATGTCAGGCTGAAAAAGAGAGTTCGGCTATTTGTATATCTGAAATACCAATTCAGAAAAGCCCTTTGAAGTCTGCGACGAGGTTTTACGATGCCGAAATCGCCGTTTTAAGGAACAAAAAGGAAACTTATGTTCTCGTATAAGATTTTCTTTTCCTATCCAGAAACGTCAAAAGCAAATTGAACGTTGAAAATTGTCCGCCATCAGCCGGTTCAAAGAACCGATCATGTTATCTGAAATCCAAAAGAAATGCAATTCTTTCTCAGCACATAACGTCCAAAAGTATTCGTGCTGTTGTGTTGCTTTACTGTGTAGGATATCTGCGGAAAGAGTATGCGACTTTGACCAGAAACATGGCGATGAAATAAGAATTATTCCTGCCCTTGATTAATACGGGAGGTAGCGCTTTTACTGAGAAGGTCTTCCACTGGTTTCTTTCCTTCTGAGTTTTTTTCTTATTTTTTGGTCATACTGGATGTGCTACGATTCGCTTCGAACTAGATTTTGTACGCTTCTTGCAGCATTGGTTGTGGATGTTGTTTTCAGCACTATTTGCTTGTGTGCTTCTGCAGCCACTGTATACCTTTTTTCTAAATCGCTCAAGTAATTTAGACGATAGTAGAATGGCTTCTCTGTCAGCAATGAAAATGTTACCACGACGATTGAAAACGCATTCACGAACCATGAAAGACATAGAATAAAATGTTATCGTACTTTTTTTGGAACCCCGGGATAACTCCTGATAAAGCTGAAGTTTTGTGACGTATGATTTGCTTGAAACACCATCAGAATAATATAAAGGGCGTAAACAACAGGCCCATTTGTTTTTCTTTTGACGGAAAGCGCTAAATGTTTGCGTTAGGCTACATTACGAACGCCCATATATTGTGACGGTTGGAGGCAACAAAAAAAAGCGTTTGATTATTTCTTAAATATGTAATGTCAGAAACTGTGCACTGTCTGCATTATGACACTAAATATCCTTTCCAAGGACTAGAGGGTCGACGAATAGAAGAAATCAAGTATAATCATGATTCATGTGTGAATCTATGATGATGCCCTGTTGGTTTGACATGAAATCACCCCATGAACCTGGCAGAACACTCAGACTTGCTTTCTTTCTTTTTATGAGTATATCCTTCAAGTTGTAGCTCACTTTTCCTTTCTCTGACTCTATTTCTCGCTGCCTGTTTTTCTTTTTCATTCCGTTAAATTTGCATTCATATAATTTTGTTTCCGTCTTGCTTCGTATTTCTCACTCTTTTTAATTGTGATATGAGCTATACGTGCAATGTCTGCCTAGTTTTTGCCGTAACCGTCATCATCATATCCACGTATGTATATGTTCGTTTATGTATAAAAAAGGCACAAAAAGTTACATATTCCAAGCCACCACACTGGGCTTCAAACCAGTGCCTTCTCGTTCTGCAGCCTTCTGTGTTAGACCACTGAGCCACATGCCATGGATGCACCAGTATATTGACCACAAGCTATTTATTCGACACTATTAGTCGCTGGTGGTATGTACACCCCGCCGGAGCTTGAGCGTGTTTTCTGTCCCGTAATACTCTTGCGTCTTCTTTGAATGGGAAGACTGTCCTTGAGAAGCTCATGAAAAATGGGGCCCTTTCTGTAATCGCTAGTGATGTAGAACGGAACAAAAAAAACTGAAAAGACCGCCCCCCTCCCCTTCGAGGAAGACACTGCCACATGGCAGGAGACGCACACGGTTTATCTGTGCCGCGTTTTAGAAGAAGAAATATCTGAGCGTATCGCCTTGAGCGTTGTCAACACATGCGGCGTCTTGCTCAGACACGATGATGTAACATGTGTGATAGTGGTGAGTTCATGCCTGTCCTTTGTATAGCTGCATGACCTTATCGGGTTTTCATCTTTGCGCTTCATCTGGAGGCTGCGAGTATAGAGCTGTTGATCGATTTTTGCGTGACATTCCACTTACGTGCTATCGCAATTATTGCTTCACTGTTGCTGCAAAATTCTGACTTCTTTCATAAATTGCTCTCCTCTATTATCTCCTTCTTTCTGTCCTGTTCAATCTCAGGTAACTTTTTCACCCCCTCATTAGTACAATGCTATGCACAGGGCTATGTACAAGGGTATGTACAATGCTTAGTACAAGGCTATGTCATGTTGTGTGAGCGCACATTGATATTTAGGTGATTACGGTGCACTCTTTTGGAGCGTCGGTAAGAAGGTTCGATCACCGCTTTGTGAATTATTTTTCTGACAAATAGCTTGTTTCTTTCTCTACTTTTCTTTTTTTTCACTCTTTCTCTGCCCTCATGCTCTCGTTTATCAGGGTTACGCCATTCCATGCAGGACAAACCAGAGATTTGTGTTTAGGCAGCGAAACGAAGTAGGCAGAAAAGCAAACATAGCGCGCATATCGCACGTTCAGCGGTAGGATGAGGATTGTCTTCTCTTCGTGGTTCACGACGAACAGCTAAGATAGACTTTTTAAGAGGTTCCCAATTCGCAAACTCGATCCTCAAATGATTGTCGACGGCTTACGCATCCATTCTTTTATGTTCCAGCACTACGCTGACAATTCATAAAAACTGAAGGTTTAAGAAATCTGGCCTTATTCTTTATAATGGTAAAGCCAACTACATTGAGCCAGGTGGTTTCAAACTCTTCGCATGACCTCCAATTTTTGAGCTTTTACACGATAGTCGACTGTGCAGCCTATTTAATGAGCATCATTTAACCACATCCTTTCTGTTAAATATAGTCAAGCCTAAAGCGTACACATACGGTCCCGGAGGAGCTTGTATAGATAGCCTCGCCATGTGGCAGCAGAACTCTTAATTACTCTGTAAGGCAGCCAAACAATTTCCGCAGTGATATTTGAAGTTATTCTCAATATTTAGCAAACTACTCTGCCTCCGGCATTTTATCACAGGCGCGAAGCTGCACTTGCTCATTGATTTGGTACGCTGGCACAAGTGAACCTTCTGAATTCAGCTGTTGTGAGATTCTGTTACCACAAAAAGGCCTGTGCGTTTGTTTGTTTTTCAAGCAATTAACTAGGTTACCGAAAGCAGGCTTTTCGACCAATGTTCCAGTGTCCGCCACTCAGAAGGTATTGTAAATGAAGAATTAAAAACAAATTGGCCCCGTATCTGCGTGTTACAGCGCAAATGTCGTCGAAAGACGATAGTCTTGCGTCTGGAGAGAGTGAACAAAACGCTCAATCTCTCCAGACGCAAGACTATCGTTGATGTTTTGCGCAAGAAAATTGGTGAGTGGTATTTTGGAGGTGCTGCGTTAGAGTTCCTCGAGCGTGAAACGGAGGTGAACGAGCGCATCATGTCTTGTCACACGTGAGACATGAGTGCAATCTAACAGTTATCTTGGAAAACTAAGCGGCCTCACCCTGCGCGCCAGTCTCGGAGGTGCATCGGAGGTCCCCTAGAAAGACTATCGTGTTTAAAAGAAATGCCGTTCAAGATTGACAAAATTTGTCGTATACTGCCGTTTGTGCACGTGTTTACGCAAGAATAAAAACAAATGTGCAATAATATTGACCGTGACGTGTTTTTGGCTAGCGGAATATTACAGTGCACGTGTTCTGAAAGTGACAAAAAACACACAAAGAAGGTAGGAAGCATGATTAATGGCTGTGGTTCTGAAATGGCAATTGTTTTATTAAGCATTCGTCGAACGTTGTTTATTGCATCTGTTTATCTCGCGAGAGGGTATATATTGGGCAGACTAGGCTCTGGCTCAACGTGTGCTTGCAAGAACACCACAATATTTTCGTTTCCCTAGTACTCAGTTTCACTGCATGCGCTTCTCTGCGCGGAATGTATTGACGGATCTGATGTGACAAGAGAACGTTGAAATTCATACACGCATCCTTTGGTCGATTAATGTTTGCAATAACCCTATCTTGTTTGCAGTGCCTGTGCCACATTCTGGCACCAACGAAGTTGTTTGCCAGCAGCTCAGCAGATCACGGATGCTACCAGAAAAAAACCCCTGATTGTGCAATGCAAATGAAGAGCATCGGAAAAGATCTTTCTCACCCCCTTGTACCAACATTGCGTGAATTCAGATCACAAATTCATATCTGTACAGTTTCGAAAAGTTCCACGTGGTACTCACGAGACGTTAGCCACAACGCAATACACAAAAATCATTTTTCACGAATGTGTTTGCCGCACACGCGATAACGAATGATGGGTTGCTTTCACGTCCTCGACTTTATCGAACACACATCCCACTGCTTCTTGGTTTCGGGTTGTGCACGGTAGCTGAAACCAGAGAGAGAAGCCCAGACAGCATCATGCGTACGTTTAGCCATACAAGGGCCGAGCAGAATGGTTGCTGAAATACCACGCTTTGAATATCGTTCTTTCAAATACGGTGAAGGCTGAGTTGATCAACGCTGAGATGTTTCGCCAATTTAAGTTTTATCACTCAAGTACATCGCTAGCACCATGTTTTAGAAGAGCTCAATCACAATATAGGCACACTCGTATGCGTTGGGCACTGCGCTACTCCTGCGGTGAACAAACCAGTCGGCTAATAATGAAGTTCTTCGGGGTTCCAAGAAAGTGCACTGCACTAACCACCGTATACATGCGGATCACGTGATGCCGTTTATTACGTCCTAGCGACAACAGCACCAGCGTATCCAGTGGTCGTTCTCGCTGCCATTAAGGCTTCTTAGTGAAGACCGGGCTGGATAAGCGCCTGTGATAGACAGCCAGCGGTTGGCATATATGAGATGATGTTTTATTGCATACACTTACAGTAGAAAAAAGAGGTGTGCGAGTGAACATATTATGACGTTGCGCACTTTTGCAAGCAAACTGTACATTGGCACAATATTTCACCTCATTTCAGTGCGCTAATATGTGCTTTGTGTTTATTTTTTGGGGTACTGTTCTGTTTTATTCCTTTAATTTGATTTTCGCTGCAGAACCTATTGATATAGAGTAGCTGAGCCAGTATGGACCTCGACCTCTTCACAGCAATACAGTTGAAACAGAGCACCAACAAAACAGCACTGAATATATTTTCTGTAACATTATAATGCGCACTGCCATTATAGAGGGTATAGCGTGCAAGTGAGCATGTGACGTGGTTTAATTGTTTTTTCGTCCATGGGCAGTATTGGAAAAACACGAATAATTAACACACAGAAACATCAAGATTGTCGAATCTATGTTGTGCACTTATATAGAAGCTCTTCATCGGAATTCCTGGCACATTTTTGTTTGAAGCAGATATAATTTTGCACATATATGCAATTAGGCAGAACCAAACACATACACTCCATCCAACACTCAGCAAGACGCATTTAGTCTTATCTTCGTAGAGTGCATCCGTATAATTTTCAACTACTCCTGGAGTTAGCTGGAGCACCCTTTATTTAAACACAAAAAAGAGGAATATGAAGAGCTCGTGTTTACGATCCCATTGAAGCAACACATAATAAACCACTATAAACAAAGCGCTCATTTTCTGTTTTTATAGCGCTGTTGTTGTATTAAAGACATGAAAAACCATGAATTGATGAGAACAAAAAAACAAGCTTCCTACGGTAGGGACCACACCTACGACCTCGAAAAACCTGTCTGGTGCTCTACCGCTTTAGCTTACATGACAAAAACTCCACCGCCCATTTATTTGAGTGTTGATATGTGTGTCGGCCTGCAAATGTTAGTCAGCGCCAGACGCTTTCGTTGCGGTGCCGGCAACTGTCAGCATTCTTTTGTGCCAGCTCATATAAAGAAGAAGTTTGTTTGTCAGTGAGCTAGTCACTGCCTAAATTAAACCTCACATGTTACCTATAGAACAAAATAGCCCAAATTCTGCCGTGAAGAGATCTTGCTGTGAAAGGATGACGCGAAAGGACTTGATTGAAGGGTGGACTTTTTTCTTTTCTTTTATGAAGAACCTAACAGAAACAACCAGCAATGCAACCGTGGTAGGCATAGAACTCTCAGTACAATACCGTGCAATTTGGCTTGCTCACATTCTGTAAATAATAGCGTGCAACACAAAATTACTTTGCACATTTTCTATTTCGCCGATATACCACCAAGGTAAACTTTGATGACTTATTCATCTGAGTGAAATTATGATGCATGACACCAGCAAGATATCTGAGTTAAGATGTTATCTGGAGACACATTGCGGTATTTCGGTTGGCTTGCCATGGTGTGCTAAAATTGACGACTATGATCCAGAATACCAATTGATTCCTTCCTGTAGTATTGGGCGCGAGGGGAAGCTGCACATCAGCAAAGCTTAGAAAAGAAACCCAGAAGCCAATTCAGCGGTGTGGCAGCTTGGTCTTGTTGGTATGGCATGACGATGGTTATAGCGCGAGAACAGAACGATGACACAGAGACAAGAAGGACACGAAGGACACGAGCGCTCGTGTCCTTCGTGTCCTTCTTGTCTCTGTGTCATCGTTTTGTTCACGCGCTATAACGATCGTCATGCCTATTCGGCAACTGCGCGCAAACACAACGCAGGAATACCTTATAAGGCTGTCGCAAACTCCTACAATGTTTCACAGAATTATCACAAAGAACGGTGCTTTGTACGCTGAGCTTTCGCAATTTATAGCGATTGTCTGACGGCAACAACTAACATGCCTGTTTCTAAAGTGAATTTGGTAAAAATTACGAAGTATTTAAACGACTGTCATTTGTTGGTTAGAGTGTACCCAGTATTTATTTTGGCTTTGTGACCATGATGTGGCTTGCATGCAAGCAGTTGAAAAAGACTTACGCTTTTATTAAAATCAGCACGCGTATCCGTAAGTAAAACAGGTCAATTGCTTAAGGTATCATTTAAAAAGATGATGTTCAGCCCAGCCGCCTTTAATAAAAATTCGCCGCAGTTTTTGAATGCCCGAATTAAACATCCTCAATAACCTCTGCAAACAACTTGCTTTATGGAGAACCGAAGAGTAATATCAAGTTAGGCGAAGGTAATTATGTCTTTTTGTGTTTGTGTTTGTGTGTGCGGAGTATGTTTGTGTGTGTGTGAAAGGAAACTCGCAATAGGTATTCCGAAGTTTTCTTGCTTTTTATTTCACTCTTATTGATAGCTGCAGAGACATTTCACTTTCCCAACTACGGATATGAGCGACTCGATGAAAAAAAAAATGCCGAGGCTAGTCATTCACCGTCATTGTTTCCGAGCAAATCTTTTTTATATGATTGTTTCCTGTCGCCGTATTGCTTCAAGCAGAGTTTTTTACTCTCACTATTCAGGAAGGCACACGGCTATCAGTTTTTGAGACAGAGGAAGCAGCATGTCCATTGAGAAGCAAACAGAGGAAATCAAACGAGCACCGCGGTGACAGAAGTGACATATTTCACGCTTCCAATGAGCTAAGATAGTGTCATATGTAGCTGGTTGAGTGCCAGAAAAGTCACACATTTCATAACTTAGCTAGTGGTGTTCGGAATTGCTGTCTTGACAAAGTAGACGATATGTGTATTATGCAGAACCACCATTAAATAGTAGCGTAATATTCTAGCAGACCTTCGTTAGAGTCAAGCTCCTTTTCAGCCATATAATGAAAAAAAGTGATTATTTCAAACGCGTCGCAAGCAAACCCACCATCCCGTCGCTCATTTAGCGAGTCACCAGCCGAGTTTGCTAACTTCGGCGTCGAACGTCCGAGTGTTACCCTTGCACTCTAAAAACTTCTCTTTGCACCCAAAAATATTATTAGTTGTGCTAACGCATCTTCGATTAATCCGGGACATACGAACTCGAAGCTTGTCACTGTAATCATGGGCGCGCGCAGAGTTCTACTGAAACGTGAGGGGGCGATGCTTCGTCACGGCATTCCCCTTCGCTATTATGTTTCCGTATGAGGCAGACTTTGCGCCTGCTGTATAAGCGGACCAGATAACATGGCCACCGCATTGCCCCCACCCACCCACTCACGCGTGTGTACGCCTGTGACTTTAATTGAGAAATAGCAGGACCACATCACGTTACAAAGCCTACACTATATATTCAAAGGTTCAAATTGATTCGAAATATTTTCTTCAAAGGTGTCATTTATGGTCTGGTTGCATTGCACAAAAGGGCCGTTTTGTTATTTCAAATCAAAGAAGATCAAGAAGAATCGTGTATACCCACTCGAGGGGACTCGTATTTGAACCCGCTATTTTATGGCTACGTAAGCTCACTTATTATAAGCAACAAACCGCAACTACGCCACACACTGCCAGGACTCGTGAGGTTTGGGGAAAAAGAAAAGCTCGCCTCGGCTGGCTATGTCCAGTATTGGAGCAGACGAGCTGTTCTAGAAATAAGACGAAGTAGAAGGGGCAATTGGGTGAGTTTGTGGAAAGTTGTAGTTTTGCAGCGGCGTGACTTAGTCAAATAGTGAGACACAAGACACCCGAACATATACGCCCATTCTCAGCTGAACCCCGTAAATGACTAGCCTAACATAATTATAAATGCACACTTTTTTTCACAAGATAAAAGTGAAAATAAAACACATAAAATGACTAACCCATCAAACATTTTTTTATGGGTGGCAAGCAAAGAGACGAACAGCTGGTGCGTATTTTTTTATCATTACATGCTATACTTCGATTACCTCACCTGAGTTTTGTCACGATGTTTCGCAACTACTCCAGTTAGGCTGCCAAGTTATGCACATCCACTCTACCCGTACGACTGTGCTATTTTTTGAGAGGTTACATACACCTCCCATTCATTATTAGTCTTATCTTCACCCGTATTCGACTCACTCTGCCCTTTACGTACACAGCCGCATGGAACTTACGCAATCAACAGTTCTATGGGTGCTGTGCTCTTCTGATGTCACGTGGGTCTGTCGACGTAGGCCGGACCTGCATACGCGTGCATGTGCGATGAAGAAAACATCAGTAAGCTGTACGTAGCCACAGACTATCGCGTTTTACGCAGCGCAGTGAAAATTGCGACAGGGCATATGAGTACTATCCAGCTAGAATTATTGCCAAGCATCATGACAAGATCACTCAAGAGATTAATTGGTGAATGACATATATACATAATACAAGACCCATGCATAAGCGTTCGACCATCAGTGTAGTAGAGCAACGAAGTTTTGTGTTTAAACGGGTAAATTATTTCTTGTATTTTATGGGCGAAGCTTTAGCGAAATTTGGTTCAAAATATGTCTCGATGACCTATGGTTGATACTTATTTTCTAAACGTTACACAACAACATTCGTTGCGCATAAACTTATTCACAAAAACTAGCCCCTAGCATGAGCATATATGGCGGGCCGCTTGAGCAGCGTGCTGGTCACGCGTTTGCTGGCATGCACTCAACTTCGCCTCTCCGTATTGGCAAACGTGCCAGGCATGATTGTGTAGGAGTACCTCGACGAACACCAGCCTGCTGGTTAGTGGTACGTCCCACGACGGTGGTCTAGTGACTAAGGTACTCGGCGGCCGGCACCGAACGCGCCTGATCGAATCGCGGCTGCGGCGGCTGCGATGGAGGCGAAAATTCTGCAGGCCCGTGTGCTCAGATTTGAGAGCACAATAAAGAGCCACAGGTGACTGAAATTACTGGAGCCCTCTACTACGATGTCTCTCAAAATCATGTCATGGTTTTGGTATTCCACATATCAATCAATCAACAGTGGGGGGCACAGCCACACATATACGCCTTCGTGGGTGGAGGACGTGGCATGCGCATCTGCTGAACTGACAGAAAAGCTTAAACATAATGTCTTTTTGGTGCCAAAAATACGAAAAATGGCTGCTTGCAGCGCCACATAAGACGTTTAAAATTAGCCATAAAGGAGCCATGATGCCAACAGAAACTTTTTGTTGCTGAATGGGGTCGAAAAGTAGCCAAGCTGGCGAAAAATAGCCGATTCTGCAGGCACCTTCAATGTGCCTTTTCATCAAGATTAGGTTACTTTTACACAAGAATTCATATTTTAAGGAAATAGGCGTCACTTCTTCCGTAACTTCTGCTTGGAAAAAAACTAGCGGTGACGAAAAATGCAAGTGACAGCCCAGACAACAGCACTAGCATAGTGGTTTCAGTCTCGCATGATTTGAGTAGTAAAAAAATGAATCTGGCGCTGGCTTGCATAAAATTTTTATAATTGAGTACAAGTAATATTATTGTTTCACAGTATTGGTGTCAATACTTACGAAAGGGTGTAGTTGGGCGGTTTTCTTTGTACTCTTATTTTCTTTTTAGTTTTCTTTCTCTTTATCTGTTGTAGGTTGGATGCATATTGCGCGGCATCCGCGCAATCTGGATCTTGGATCTTACGTCGTTGGGCAGCTTCACAGCGTCAGGACCGACAACCGACGAACGAAGACGAGCCAGGGGTAAATCTCTGCTTGCCAGTGCCCACTTGGGCAAGGATCGAGCCTGCTTCGTCGATGCTGCTTCGTACATTCAAGAAGAAGCCTTCTCCTCAGTGGTCGTCGACTGTGATTGCAGAGTCATCAGCTGCGCTACCATCCGCACTTCTAGTTCCAGCGTTGCAGAGCAGGTTTCCATTGCTCTTGCATTGACGGACGGTGTACATGACACAATTTATTCAGACTCCAAGGCCGCTATCGAGGCCTTCCAGATGGGCATGGTGGCTCCCCAGGTCCTACAGATTATTCAAAAAGTCAGACCTCAAAAATCACTCATTGGTCTGGTTTCCTGCGCACCTTGGAACCATTGAGGGTGCCTCGCTCAATCCCAACGAGGAGGCGCACTCGGCTGCACGAGGTTTGACTGACCGTGTGCCGGGTAACGCGTCATCTCCTGGGCGACCTGAGCCTCTCTGCTCGTACAACGAGATTTGCAAGCACCACTATCTGTCAAGAATACTGCTGCCTCTACCACACTCCTCGCTATGCAGGGCCCAAGCTGTTACTCTCCGACTGCTACAAACAAACACTTACCCGAGCCCTGCGGCACTGCACACAATGTACCCTGAACGGTTTCCAAGCCCAGACTGCCCCCTGTGTGGTGGTTATGCGGACTTCGAGCATGTACTGTGGGGCTGCGCCTCTGCCGGTCCCCCTTTCACCCAAGAGGAAATGAAGCGACTCATTAAGGCTCAGGACCAGACCTCTCAAATCCTGGCCGTCCAGAGGGCCCGCGCGAGGGCCGTCAGGTTTAACCTGATGGTCCCCGAGTGGGCCTAGCCAGGTGACGCTGAGTTTACTCGCGTCTATTGTGGACCGAATAAAGTTGTTTCACTCACTCTCTTTATCTGTGTTTTTTTCCTTTGTGCGTCTGTGTATTTATCAATGTTACTTTTTCGGTATTACTACTTTTATCTAATTTCGTGTGTATCGCTTTCTTTCTTTCCTTTTCTGTCTTTCGTAGTCTATTGTTTTTGGATGTTCTTGTTTCCTCGAAATTTTTTATATTTGTTGTTCCCTTGTTCCCTTGTTTAGTTGTCGTTCCCTTCCTTTCTCTCTCTTATTCACGTATTTCATGCGCTTCAATTTTCCAAGCACAGTTTGCGTTTACAGCTCGCACCTCTTGTAGTCGGTGGTGGTGCATGTCCAATTCCTCTGGCGCAAAATGCCTTGTGGTTTTATGCGGACACCTAAGCTCTTGTGGCAGTGGTGCTCCTGAAAACCTGCACAAGCCAAGACTTAGTTGATTTTTCATATAACCCACGCAAACATAAAAAATACGGGATAGACTGCTGGGTTTGTCGAAAGTCTCACGTTGCTGCGAACTTGTTATTGTTTGTAAGCATCTTTCTAAATGCATTTCATTACATTGTTCATTGAGGGCAATCAAACCTAATCTTTGTAGCTATATCTAAATTCTGCATGTAGGGTTACGTGGAAACGACCTTTACAAGTAATTTGATGATTGCAAGGAACATAAATCAAGATAGTAATCATCACCGTCAACCACACTGCTTATAAAGATAGTGTGATTGGCGTATTGAGAAAACGGGCAAGCTTTATCGCGATTGCGTGAGAGAAATCATTTCACTGAAATTCGGGCATTGGCATCATAGCCGCTGTGGGCATCGTTGGTTTTCAGCGAAAGATCATCATCGGGTGCGTGACCGGAAAATCCAGAATTATCGACATAGAATGAACAATAAAAATTTTTGGGTTCAAATGATGATGGAACCCCGGACGTTTGCGTGGCATGCAGGATTTTCTACCACACGGCCTTGCGTCTGCTTTGAAATGAAGCGAGACAAATCGGGGATCCTTAAGCTTCGCCTTTAAGAGATGTCCGCTAAGCTGAGAACTGATTGATAACGTCCCAAAACCACTAGATGATTACGAGAGACGCCGTAGTGGAGTGCTTCGGAAATTTTGACCACGGTTCTTTAAAGTGCACCCAAATCAGGGCAGAGGGGCCTACAAAATTTCCGCCTCCATCGGAAATGCAGCAGCCACCGTCGGAATTCGATCCCGTGACCTGCGGGTCAGCAGCCGAGTACCTTACAGTAGAACACCGTAGCGGGGCAAGTCAACAATTGAAGCCCTTGGTGCGTATTTCAACCACTTGTTGCCTACTCTTCGTTGTATGTTGTTACTGGAGAAGTTTTAAATGTGGATTACTTCCATGTGAACGATAAAGACGAATGTGGCTTGGGTCAGTGAAGCTTTCGTATTTGACGGCATTTGGTGCAATGGGTATTGCAATGGTTGCCTTGTGTGTAACGTTATTCTAACTGCATTTCCAAGCAGACGCGTCCTTGCGCGATGCAAAGCCCGCATTTCAAGCAGCTAGCCTGGTTTCCATTCCTATTCGGACCAGAAAATTTTGTTATTTATTTTGTTTGCGTATTTTTTGAAGCTTTGGTCACGTACTAGATGATGAATTGTCGCCCTAACATCTTTTCAGCTTGCCCTGTTCACAAAATCAATGCATTCCTTATCTGCGTCAACGCGTACCGGCAGCTGTAATAGCTTCACTTGACTGTCTACTAGACAGGCATCTCCGAAATATTGCAGTGTGTTTGGGCCACCGTTTATTGCGATAGCTTTAGAGAAATTATTTCGCACAAATTTTGGCATCGCCGTCGTCATCGTTCCGTACGAATGAAAGATAATCATCTTGTCAATGACCAAACAAAAACGAGCAAAATCATATTAAAAAGTTGGCCCCGTATCTGCATATTACAGTGCAAATGTCGTCGAAAGCCAATAATATTGCGTGTATAGAGAGTGACAAAAACGTTTATTTGTTGCTCTGTACAAGAAAATCGCCTAATGGTATTCTGAAGGCGCTGCGTTAGAGTGCCTCGAGCGTGCAGCGGAGGTGAACGAGCGCATAAAGTCAAGTCACGCGTGATAGTTAAGCGCTATCTGGCACTTACCTTGAAAATCGAAGTGCGCGACGTGTGCGCCCGTCTCGGAGGTGATAAGGTGTAGAACGCAAGACGACGGGTAGGTGCCATCACCGTGCTGTCTTAGCGAAGCGTTGGAAACACTTTCTTTTTCTGAAAGCGTTGCATTGTAAGCGCAGCGTGATAAAAGCTGCGGTTCTTCTATTTTATTTGACAACCTTGCTTTTTATTTGACAATCGCACCAGTATTAATGCTGAATCTTGAGCAACGTTGGTGGGCACTGCGGTGGGGTCGGCCGTTTGGGGTATTGTTTGGTGTGGTTAGGAGTATCGTTAAGGGCGGACAAACAGACAATTGTAGAGACAGACAGACAGAGAGACCAAAATTTTTGCGCCGAAAGTCCAAAAGAAATACTGTCGTCTTTAATAAAGAATAAAATTTTAGAGTCTGAGTAAAAATAAAAAAGGCCTTCTGCAGGGCAAGCAAAATTTTAACAGAGAGTCCTGAGAATTCTTGAAATTGATTTAGAAAGAAAAAGTAATATATGAGCGGAAGCAGTCTTCTTAAAATAATATATGTTTATGAATTTGCGTCCTTGCGTCAGAATCATTGAATCACGACCGACGGCAAAAGATCTGAATTATTAAAAAGGAGAGTGTTCGGAAGACCCACTCATTACAAAGAACTGCGGCATAATTAATCATAATGAGTGACCGAACCATTAGCAAAGGAAACAGCTGCAAAGTTTCCCGCGCCGCCCAAAGCACGTGCAGTAGGCCTTCACAGTTTCGCAAAGGGAATAATTATGACATAGTTGGCACCTAAAAACTGTGCTCTTAATCGGCACACAATGCTACTGTGAATAGTTTAATGTCACGCCTGCAGCCGTTCATTTCCATATGGCATTGTCGGGGCATGCACCGGAAATCGAAGCAGGCCAACAAATCAGAAGGCGATGCGCACAAGGCCCGATTATATCACTGTGATCCATTCATGAAGGTGAAGCTCCAGCTTCCTTGACTCTTTATACATACAAGCGTGCGTTGCCATAAAAACAATGCTTTGCTACGTTTTGTGTGCCGCAACGTAGCAGTTTTAGATGTTGAAGGAGCGACAGATCCGTTTCTTGGTTTTAAGAAATGCGCTGCTCAACCGGCCAATTGGTGCGATCGTCACTCAGTAAATAGAGCTTCAGACGTTCAAAGTGTCTGAGTTGCTTGAAAATACTTGGCAGTCAACATGCCATTCCTATATCTTGGTTAATATAAAAATGACAACGATAAGTGCCACCTTACATTGTGTCGCTGTAGCTGCGCAGCTTATTCGTAAGAGTTTACTTGACTTACCTTGATTTAGCGAAATTTAGGAAAATGAAAACAAGTGCTTTCAAGCTAACGGCCTATGTAGCGTCCATCTCTAAAAAATGAACTAGTATACCAAAATTTCCTGATATTGAACGTGGTTCAAATATTATAGGACAGCTTTTCTTCTATTTAAAAGAAACTGCAATTTGTTTTTATAATGTATAGTAGATGCTCAGCTTTTGTATAGCACGGAATTCACACACACACACACACAAACACACACACACACACGCACGCACGCACATACACACACACACAAACACACACACACACACACACACACACACACACAAACACATTTGCTGTCGAAGGCTCAAGCCCAAGTAATAATGGCAAATATTTAGAGATATCCACCTTCTCCTGGTATCAGTTTTAAAATAACAGAATTATCACTAGTGAAGCTATCACATTCAAACTTCAAAACAAAACAAAAAATTTCTAACGGAAACAAAACTGGCAGCTGTTTTCTCCCAAATGGTTTCCGAATAATATATTTCAAGAATGCTTGGTGCTCATTGACCTTAAACGCAGAGCAAGCCGAAATTCCGTCACACGCGGCTGAGCGCGTCTTCCAAATAGAATCACGACCGTTTGCGATACCGCATGTCGCAACCCTCGGCGCTCAAATTGCATGCTGATAGCGCCAAACATTACTGAAGTGATCTCCCGCACGTACGATGCAAAAATATTTCGTGGAATTTGAATTATGTCAGATTCTGGTTACGGCAAAGGTAAAAGAGCGCTACAGCCAAGCCAATGTGTTAAGCACACCGATGTGTAACCGCTGCGAAACTTGTCCACATAATGAATCACCTTTCTATGGTAACCATCCGCCAGTTTCTGCTATTTCCGAATGCTTCTGAGAAACTCATCAATCCGACCGCTTTTTGTGAAACTGAAGCCCCACACAAGCGGCTCTGCAGTGCTTGTAGCCCTTGGGGTATTCATGTTGTGGCTTGTATAGCGACATGCACTCTACGCAAATGACCAGCGAATTACGCGGAAATTCAATCACTATTGTGTTTCGTGCGCTGATTGAATGGTACAGTTTGCACTTTCAACGCTCGTTAGGGCACAGTGCATGAAGGTGAACGAATGCTGCTGCGGAAGTGTGTTGTCCGTGCTTTGAACAGAATATTTTGTTTGCAACGCCACTTCACGTTGTCACTCGGTGCTCGAGGTTGAGGTTTTAGCAATTGCGGACGGTAAGTCTGACCTTATGTCTGAATTAATTTCCTTACGGGATTTCGTGGTTTCCGAGGTTCTTTTATCAGACTCTAAAGAAACGAACCAAATGAATGTAAACTTGAGAACCTTCCAACGTTGCTCTTTGGATTAAATTTTTGCTGAGCTATGGTGCATAAGAGTGATGCGGTGCTTTTGTTTGGATAGGTGCAGGCTTCAGAATTCTAATTATAGCTTTCTTACCCTCTTATGAAACACGGGTTATGTTGCCGCCGACTGCAAAGACAAGCAAAGTTGGAGCTCGGAGCACTCCAGCTACCACAGCCTACTGCGCAATAATTCTAGGAATGTAAATTTTCATTTCCTCCCCAATTACATTTGCATAAATATAAAGGAAGTCTGAATATCTGGTGATAAAATATGGCAGTCTTCATGCTTCGGAAGTGATACTTAAAAAGGGCAATAACTTTTTTTGTATGACGTGCGCATCACAAGCGGTTCTCAATTGAAACAGACAATATATTATTCCGATAAAAATAGCCGATTTTGGGAAGCTTTAATACTTGGTTTTTGGCTTGTGAATGCTTACGCGAAGAGGTTTCAGTATGCTTTATATTAGCAGATTATTTTCATGTGATAGGTTGAAAAATACGTAAAGCACCACCTTCGACCTAACAATTGTTCTACTTAACGTAAAAAAAAGGAGCTACTGCAATAACTTCATGTTGTGTATCAAATGAATGGATAGATGAATGAATAGATGGATGGATTGATGGACGTCGTATGTATGTATGTATGTATGTATGTATGTATGTATGTATGTATGTATGTATGTATGTATGTATGTATGTATGTATGTATGTATGTATGTATGTATGTATGTATGTATGTATGTATGTATGTATGTATGTATGTATGTAGGTATGTATGTATGTATGTATTGTAATGACCAAGAAAGACACTGGGGCTCGGGCGCGTGGATAGCGAGAGCGAGGAAGAGAAGAACGAAGTCAGAATAAGAACAGCTGGCCCAGGATCGGGTGTTGTTCCTTGTTCTCTGTCTAGTACATCACAGTATGTATGTATGCACGTATTTGCTAAAGATATTTACGCACAGAGATACGTTAAACAGCTGCACATGTTTAACGTATATAATATAAAGTACTGCGACTCTCAAGATTTGTAGTTCTGGACACTGCTACCTAAGTAAACTTAAGCGGATGGCACCTGACTACAATTGATGTTAACCCAACGTGATGGCTGTTTCGTAGAACTACATATGTAATGTTTAGAAAATTGGGCAGCCCACATTGGCGGAACCACAAGTAGTGTTTCATGAAAATTCGGGTCTATTTGAAATATTTGAAAAACCGTTCCGAGACAAGGCTTGGCTTTGTGGTAGACTACTTGATAGCCAAGCAAATTGCTAGGGTTCGATTCCACTGGCACAATGATATTTATTTGTTGCAATTGTCCGGTAAACGCTACCGATGTCCGCTTTTTCTTAAAGATCAAGTGTTGAAAATTACCTATGTGTGTTCTCATCATTCCTGGGTAAAAATAAACAGGCAAACACATGTAACACATATCTGCATGCCAGTGGCACATACCCATCCCCGGGTATGGTCCACTGTTTAATTTTTTTTTTGCGTACTGCAAGCTCATAACTTGCACAACAACTTTGGGCTATCCAGAGGGCCCACGACACGGCGGTGATGCTCGACCTACGCGTCCCGACGTGTGAGCGGCCCGCTGCTGTACCTCCTTGAGGCAGTGTTCCTCAGGACCTCAATAAAGTTTTGTGTCTGTCTGTCTGTCTGCAAGCACATTAGCGTCTATCTGTGTATCTATCTACCTAGCCGCTTACGTCTAGGTGCTCTCGTGGTGACCCTCTTAACATGGCACGAACCGAAATATTTATCGAAGCATAAATGGTTTGACGTACATGACATGCTGGTCAAGACATGAATAAGTTACCATTCCCATCACGGTCGTCGTCAAACACTTCCCGCCAGGCAGTGCCACTTACGCGTACGCGGGTATGAGCCACAGGTGATTGACACTTGGTAACTACACCGAAATGTTGAGGGCACACATTCGTAACTTTATTGCGGAAGCCTTAAGAAACACCTGACATCGGCAGCATTCACCCGATAAATGCAAAGAATGAAGTCAGGGTTCCAGCGGGAATCAAACGCTGGCACTCTGCCTGGCAATCAACCATTTGAACACATCGCTATGCCAGATCTCGGAAGTACTTTTTTGTAGACCATATAGTTCGTAAAACGTCTATTGTGGTCGCAGTGCTGTCTATCAAGGTTTTTAAATGTGAGATATGTACTCGCTTTATAAAGGCATCACGTCGGGTTAACGTCAATAGTAGTTACGTGACATGCCCTGAAATTAATTTTTGTAGCAATGTTCAGAACTACCATCTTCGCCAGCAAGAGCACTTTACATCAGCTTATCGCTTCTGAGTTTGCTAATATTCATGTTTCTGTTGTCGTCGTGGCACAAGTACAAACAACTGGCTATAAAAACCATCTGCCACGTTTCAACATGTCTTTTCTTGCATTATCTGTACCTATATTTAGCTTGATTTCATATAGTGTCGCACATTTAAAAAAATACACGGTCACCTTCCCTCGGCATGGTTCGGGTAACGGTCGCTTCCCAAGGTACGTGGCATCTGCCGATTTTTCCGAAAGTGTTTGGAAACATAGGTGACGGCATTACGACATTATATGACATAATCAGTGGGTCGTATTTGTCAAACAAATTTACCCTTCCATACTATTTTTGGTTCACCCCAGGTAATGGGCGATCGTACGAGCACCGAGACGTAAGCATCTAAATAGATAGATAGATAGATAGATAGATAGATAGATAGATAGATAGATAGATAGCTAGATAGATAGATAGCTAGATAGATAGATAGCTAGATAGATAGATAGCTAGATAGATAGATAGATAGATAGATAGATAGATAGATAGATAGATGAATAGATAGATAGATAGATAGATAGATAGATAGATAGATAGATAGATAGATAGATAAAGGGCCTACAGTACGCTAAAATACGCTTGGCATTCAATCCCGTGGACCTTGCATAATGTGCGCGCACAAAGTGTGCAAAGCGGATTGCAGGAAATGCGCAGAGATTCCACGCTTAAGCCTCAGAAGGCGGACAATCTTATCTTAAGATTGCTTTTTTACGGCGAGGCAAGCAACAGCAACAAACGAGATCATTTTGCACAGCAAGGTTACTATATAAAAGCTCCAAAGAGTCGTCGTTGGGAAGCTCATTAGCGAAACTTAGTTCCTTCACATTTGTCTTGAAGTGCATCTTCAACATAAATTCTTTGAAAACATGGCAGTATTTTATAGAAATGCGAAGTGCAAAAAAACAGGAAAATAACAAAAACTGTTTTTTCTGTGGTGTTTATTTCGGCGCCGTCGAGAAAATAGGCCAGATTGTTCATGGCGTAAAACGTACAAAAATAAAGCTAAGGCAAGACCTAGCATTGATTGCGAAAATGAAATGCTCAAAAGTAAACGAAAACCCCAAACACTGCCTCACCACGCAACTTCGACATCACATAAATTCAGCTCCAGCGTCAGCTTAGCTTGAGTCAATAGCGTTGCTTTGTTGTACGGATGTGGTCATGATGAGGGTGGTTTTTGATGTTTTGGTGCTCGTTATTGCTCAGTTTTCACTTTCCCTTGTACACAACCTGTAACGGAAGTCCGCTTATAAAGCCGTGTGCACGAAGATTCTGCAATGGTTAGGCCCAATTCTAAGATGAGGATGCTCGTCATGGTCAGTGAGACTATTGGAGGGAAATAGTGCGTATAAACACTGCAAAAACAGCTACTTTTTTTTTAATGCGACATCTTGATGTGATGAAGAAAAGTACAGATGGAGCCAATTATACTGACTTCGAATAGGAGTTTGAACTTCAATCTTTTTCCCAAATTGACTAATGTTATGATTTTTGAAGCCACGATGTATCAGACATTTCTGGGTTCTTTTACTAGCAAATATTACTAAATAAGAACACCAAGGACACAATTGAATTCAAACCAGGGTGTCTTGCCCGGCAGCCAGTATTCTACCACAGAGCCACGCCGGGGCTTAAATCTCTGTTGCAAACTTGCCTTAGGCAGGCTTGTTGCCAGGATAAGTATCGCGTTAGTATGAGTCATACCATGTGTTAGAACAGAAAAAGAACAACCAGGCGTTGCGCAATGCGAATTGCGTTACGAGTGGGACATGCAAGGCTCCATCCTATTAAGAAAGGTTCTCCTTATTCACCTAATAACTCTGGTGCACTTCAGCCATAATTATTCATTGTCATCAGTCCCCGCATGAAAATTTGCACACGTTTCTTGCAAGAGTGTAGCAAATAGCATGCTTCTCGGAATAATGACGAGAGATAGCACAATGAATGCCGGCCTACTACATAAAATATGATTATTTATGGATTAGTGGATACGCTGCAAGTGTGCTTGTAGCAGTTATCAAAAGAGTGCTTTGAAAAGACCCTGAAACGCCGCTCTTCCAGTTTTGCAGTGACTGGGGCGTGTTCCGTGCAGGCTTGGCAATTTTTCACGTTCTGTCTTCTTTTTTTGCGTCTATGCTGCAAACATGAAGTAGTGCTGACATTTTAGTTTTGTACACTAGTTCACAACACGGCTATGTCATACCCGATGATGACAGCCTAATACCATACGTAACTTCTCACCATCATTACCTCCTAGCCATCTTTCTTACCTTCTTGCACCCTTCCACAACATTGCTCCGTGATAGTCATGAACATGCTGACATTGGTCTTCGACCGGCGCTCCTAGGGGACAAGGTCGAGACAATATCCCTAGGAAGAACCAATGCTACTACCCAAGTTGGTCACACAAGAAGTAGTTTTTCTCCACTTGGAATATAGCAAGTAAACTGCGCAAACCAATACCACCACTGCCCAAGCGCTTTACGTCTTGAGAGAGTGGACTACGACGAAATGATGCCGTTTCGCTTTGAAATTTACGACTGAGTGGCTACCTGGAAGTCATTCTCTTTTCGAATGGAAATGACTCTGGTAGCAAGGAAACATTAGAACAAATTTTCTGCGACTGTCCTCGCAAAAATTCGCTGAGAACATTTCTAGCAGCCGCTGTAGATCAGATATACCGAATACCAATGACGGCAGAAATCATTTTGTAATGTCGATCCCAGAGGCCAATCGCGGGTGAAAGCGATGAAATTGGTTCTCAACTTCTTAGAGCCTACGGACTTTCCTAGAAATATATACTCTATAGATTATAATAACTGTGAAGCTTAACTTTGCGTGTGCGTTCTATCTTCTCGCTCTCTTTTTAGAATTGTGAATCTGTCTCACCCATTTCCGTGCGCGGGCTTTCAAACCCGTCCTTCTAGACTACTTGATATCACTGCCTGGTGTTTCCTTCCAGTTCTTTCTTTCCTCACACTGTATACTGCTATGTTTTTGCATGCGGGAAGCCATGCATAAATTAACTATGTCTTAGACTCGCCCTTCTCTATTTCCATCCTCCTCAGCCTCACGTCACTTGCCAACCCCCTTGCTGGACTTGGCTATGCTTCACATGTTACTTGCCGGCCAAACGCCATGCAAGTATATACAATGTTTCCCCTCTCTTTGTCAAACTCCTTGCATTCACTTGTTTTTCCTACGCGTTGCCTCTACAAGGGTATTTATTTCCCCGAAAAGTGGGGTTGGCGTCGCCTAGCGGAAAGCGTGGATGACATCACGTCTGGGCTCCTCAAAGCTCGCCTCGACACGCCTGCGTGACATGCGCTCACTCCGTACGCAGTACCACTGTGTGCCATCGCTTTTTGACTGCCTCAAGAGTCAGATAAAAGACAAAAACAGCATCATTAGTGCTTCTAATAAAATTAGAAAAAGCTGTGAATTTCCTGACAACTATTGATAAGCGAGCCTCACGTATCGTGCACACTTTTGTCACGTTTGCTATGTCGCGCTGCTAACCTAGAGGTTGAGTTCATTATACGGCCATTGCAGTCGCATTCGAAAAGAATGAAACAGCAAGGACATCTCCATGCTTGAATACAGCAGCACGTAAACTAGTGTCTGATGGTCTGAATCATTGTACAGTGTGCCCCATACCGGGTCACGGTTTCACACGTAAGAAACGGTATTTACATTATCATGTTGCGTCGCTCAAGAGTGACTCTTTTTGAATGTGGGATTTTTTCCCACAATTTTTTCCCACACGTTTTATTCCGACAATTGGTATTTACATCAAAATCATGCGCTTATCAGCCGCAAGGCAAGCTAATCCTTGCCAAGACGTCACATCGCCGTGACGGCTGCAACGTGAGTGTTCGTTCTTGGGGCTAACATGCTGTTTGTCTCATATGACGCAAAGCAGCGACATAAGATGACAGCATACTCTCTTCCTCTATTGTTTTCTTCTTACTCTCAAATCGCCCCCCTTCATTATAAAGATGAAATGGGAGAGGGTGGTGCCATTATGATAACAACAGCAAACAAAATACATTGTAAGAAAAACAATGCGGGAACGAAATGCAATACACTGTCTCTGGAAGTACATCAAATTCGAACATCATATGGCAGTTCAGATACGCTGTTAAGTTTGTATTTAACATGCTTTCTATCACCAGTTTTAAAACAAAAGGTCAGTTGGCTCTGAGACAAATATTTACACATAAAATCAAACACACCATGTCAAGATTCCACATCGCCTCTAGTATAAAGCGAGACGTGGCATCTTGTACTTTAGGTTCAATTTTGATAAATGTTTGAAAAATGCCTGATTTTTCAAGAACCTGGTTAAATGTACAAGCACCCTTTTGAAGACCTACAGTTGGCCATGAGCCTATATTATTTTTTCACTGTGAAAGGCGTCCAACCTAAAAGCAGCGAACGTGCTCGCAATACTTTTCTTTGTGTCATATATTTCTCGCCCTAGAGAAGCAGGTGATGTACATCTTTCTAAGGGCGGCCACACGAACACATTTCACTACTCTCACCTTTTATTCGGCGTAGCGCTGTGTCGCGCAACTGCTTTACCAAGTCGTACGCGGTGAAGTATCGTTTGAAATGTCCTTTTTTGTCCTGAAACGTGACAAAACGCATGTTTATAAACAAGGGGTTGAATAAACGTAGGTCCATATTTTCAGAGTTATAATGCAGCTATTTGCCTTTAGCAAGGCTACAGCTCATCTGGCTTAAGAATAGAGGATTTAAGCGCGTGATATCAGAAGACTATCTGTCTCTCATTATTGTGTGCCCGATTTGCAGTGGCGTCGGCTGCAGTGTTTTCCTAAAAAGCTGCAGTGATCTAGTATCCACTGCGATGCTATAACATGGCTCATTATTTTCCTTCTGCCCGTTGTTTTAGGTTCTCGTATATTAGGAAAGCGTTTAGGAGAATTTTCCTATCGCTTTGCAGCTAGCTATACGCTCGAGCAGCCGGTGAATTGCTAAAAGTGACCCATTATCACAACTCTTTTACTGATGCTGAAAAGCGCACGCAGATAGAATTTCAAACATTTACGAAACAGTAGAAGGCGTCACTCCACATAGTTTATATGTCTGCTCTACTGCCAAGTTTGGAATTACGAAGCTGAAGAGGAGTAATTTGCATGACAAACGCCATTTCTATAGACGTGAATATGTGGGGGTTAAGGGTAAAAAACCTGAATATTGCCAGCCGCTGCGGGAATACGCATCCTCACTCTACTTTTATGGCCCTTAGCTATACAGGGCGTTGATCTACGTGGTTCTGCATGCCTTACGCTAAGCGATGGTAACAACAGCATACGACGGCTGGGGCTATTACGAAAATGACTTCAGAGTCTCTTTCTCGCCTTTGCGGCCCTTTCTACAGCGCTCCTTCTTGGTCGAAACTTATTTCTTCATAAAACACGTTGAATGTAACCGCTAAGCGTCGATTCTGTCAGGACCTAAAGCTTTCGACTACAATATGCACTATCTGCTTGCTCCATCTCCAACGCCGAAAACGACGTGAATTGAGTTTTTTGAGCAAGGTGGTCATGCCAGAAAAAACTGCACGAGCATCTGCAAGCATGGCAAACCAGAGTAGGACACAATTCACACAAGATATTTTTCTTATATCAGCCAATTGAGAGCTCATTTCATTCACACGTCACGTGAAGAAACCGCCGGTGTCACAAATGCTTCCGCAAAAGCGGGAAATAAAGTAAGAGAATAAGGTGTTCGTTTTTAGAGTTTTCAAGCAGTGTTTAAGAAACTTTGAAAAGGTGCTAAATGATTCTTGGTTTAATAATAAATAAATTGAGTGACTTTTAGTATCACTTTAGGTATATGCCAGATCAAAATAAAGGTGAAATGGCTGAAAACATGAATTTCATGTGTTGGCGTTTCTCTTCATTGCCCTGTACACATACATATCTATGTCTGCATATGGTTTTTCTGTGCATATGTCTTTTTCAGCATTGTCCATGTTTCTCTGCTGCACTCTTGGTGCCAAGATCCTGATAGAGTGCCCAGAAAAAGGTAGTTACTGTGGCACTATGATATTTTATGTCCTATCAATAGTAAAAACAGCAAAAAAACTACGAACTTTGAGATGATTGACTGCGCGAACTCAGTAAAAGGACAAAAGTAGCAAGAAACATCCTTCTCCTTAGTTCACGCTATAACTAAGGTCATGACCTACAATCCTTCTAGGAACTTCAAGTCTTTCCAGCAGTTTAACGTGCTGCATAACGTTTTATTTATGTATTCTGAGTTCACTTGAAAATACATTCTGAACAAATATTCAAAAAACTGACATGTAATTTTCATTTTTAGATTCTCTTAGTTTGCTTTGTTGTTTTAGGTTTTGCAGGAGTGCAGAAAATGAAGCAGCCGTTTAGTTACAAAGGAGATACCTCACGCTTCGCTCAAGTTATCTTATTACTGTGGTAGGGCATCATGATTCACATAGCACCGTTCTCACGAACCTCCCCAGGGCACGAAGAGGCTATGTGTTTGTATGACAGGCTTGCCTTGCTATTCCAGCCGTTAGCTTTATTACAAGTGCATTTGGCCGCAGAAGCAATCGTCATCAGCTGATGACGTGCTGCACAACGCGAGCAGAATAAAAAATACACGAGCCTACATCAGACTACAAAGAGACACATAAGGAAACACACAGTCCTGTGTCGTCATACGTGCACAGCCTATATCCGCCCGTCATGCTTCGACCGCTGTTGTTTTGCTTGTGTCAGACAGATGTCAGAAAGGCAGGTCTCGACAGCGCGTAGGTCCGCATTCTGAGTATCGTATTTCCAGCGGTGCATGTCACTCGTGGCCCATGTGAGATGTGATTATTGGATCCCCACTACCATGCGGTTCTCTGTTCGCGACAGGTCGGGCCTTTACTTTTATTTCCTACAGATTGTTTCTCTTCACCCTCTATTCTTTATCTCGAATGTTCGTTTTGAAAGGAAGTGATGCAATGCAGCTTTTTTCATGGCGCTCATTTCCGGCTTTTGCGGTATGGCACATCCTGAATGTGAACCCCGGGCGTATGAATCTCGACATTCATACGCGGTGGTTATTTTTTGCATTATTAGATACTGCAGCAATTGACTGATGTGTCTTGTTCTACTCCTCGGGATTCCTTGCATTGATAATGTATAGGACAGTTATTGATGACCACCTGGTCCATGGTCGCTCCTCCACCACTTCTTTCATTGCACCTATTTCCTGTTTTCTTACCCATATTTCTCCGTCTCGCCCTCTTTCTCGTGGACGCGCCTTTTTCGTCCCTCCTTTCCTTCAGGGGTGGAGACAGCTTCCCCACAATTTCCCGTCTTTCATGAATTACCATACGAGTGGTCTACTGAGCTGCGTGGTTGACCTTTTCCGAAAAGCTGTTATCACCGGTGGCGTTGAGAAGTGTATTATTGTCGATTTGGGCCTGTTTCACTGGGTATTTCTTGTATTGCGTCCCACCCACTATGGTGGTCGAGAAACAAAGACTTTTGGCTGTTGACTCGCAGGTCGCGGAATGAAATGCTGGCCGTGGCGGCCGGGATTTGATCCCGCGAAAATTCTTGAGGCCCGTGCGCTTAGAATTCAGTGCACGTTAAAAAAACTAGAAGGTCCAAACTTCTGAGTCCTCCACTACAGCATCTTTGAGAATCATATGGTGGTTTTGAAAAGTTATATTTCAGCAATTGGTATTATTCTAAACCTTTCGTTAAAAGCTTCCTCGGAGACTGTGGTGACCTGTACATGCTTTGCTAGTAAAATTTGTTTTTACATTCTAAGCACATCGTAAAAACCAATTCCACATAAAGCTCAACAAATGTAACCTAAGACGTAGTCTTTGATATTTTCAACAGCTACCATATCATTTGAAGCCTATTTAGTTTTTGTCAAAATATTGACAGCGCAGGATCTTCATGCGTCAATATGATGACTGACGTTATGATCCTGCGTGCGAGCTATTATAAGACTGTGGGCTGCAAAATTGGAAAATATACATGCTATGTGTGGGCTGTGCGTGTTTCCAAAATACTCTGTGATAAATCGTGAGAGGTCACCGATGAAATAAAGGTAACTAGCTTGCATTAGTATCTTAAGAAATTCAGCGTGGCTCTTTTTCATTGCTTATCACGACAATCATGAGCGAAAACATCTTAAAAGAGCGGCAAGCTCACAACCTCTCAAAATTCCATGATGAAGATGAACCATTTTCGGCGAAGTAAGAGGGGGTCCTATTTACGATGACACACCGCGGCCTCCCCTGTTACGCTATGGACTCTTTGAGTATGAACGAAGACTAAAAAAAGGGTGCAAAAATATATGCATTCATAGGATTTTAAATATATTCGTACAATCAGTTACACAAATAAAGGTGTAAAAAGTCTGAAATGAATTTTCAATGGTAATTCGTTATGATTCGTTGCATGAGTGGTATTTTGTGGGCTCAGACCGTTTCCATACAAGAAATGCGTCACAGAAACAAAGATGATTTATAGCGGACGCGGGATGGTGCTCACAGGAATGTTGCACAAACACATCCACAACGTCGACCCCAGACACTTTTGTCTAGGATTGAGCCAGTAGCACCTATCGTCGCAAAACTTTATACTCACTGGACGTTGGGTCGCACGACAACGTTGTCATGAATGAGCTAGATAGTACCCGGGACGGTAGCCCAGCACTAAAATGTATGAAACATTGCTTAGGTCATGATAGTCAAAAGAAGGTACAGCTCTGCCACTCCTGAACGCACGGTCACCGGGGCAGGAACCATGCCACAACGCGCGGTCACTCGACAGAGGGACACGGGGCATCAAGTTAGACGTCCTTAAGTGCGCGGTTTCTGCAGCCAGGGCCGACCTTCTTGCGGGAGTTCCACCCGTCGGCCTCTTATATGCGAAGGATTTCTTTTTGTACTGCAAAAAATTTGGCATCTATCTATCTATCTATCTATCTATCTATCTATCTATCTATCTATCTATCTATCTATCTATCTATCTATCTATCTATCTATCTATCTATTTATCTATCTTTCTATTTATCTACCTATCTATCTATCTATCTATCTATCTATCTATCTATCTATCTATCTATCTATCTATCTAGCCGTCTATGTCTACGTGCTCCCGTAATCACCTTCCTCCTCAACGTGACGTAAACCAAGAATACTATGGGAGGTGAGAAGGTCGGACGAATACAACTCACTGGTCATGACATGAATAATGTAGCACTCCCGTCGCGTACGTCGTCAAACACTTTCCGCCAGACAGTGGCACATACCCGCGAGCGGATATGTGCCATAGATATGCGGGTACGTTTCACAAGGGATTGATACTTCATAACTAACCAGGAATGGTGAGGACAAACTTGGGTACTTTCAACGCGTCAGCGTTAACGAAAAGCTGACATCAGCTGTGTTGACCGGGCGAATGTAGAGAAAAGCCAAGGTCCCAGCAGAAACCTGACCCCAGCATTCTGAGTCGCCACAAAGATTCTACCACATAGCCACGCCAATTGTCACAGCTGTTTTTGGAGCGAAGGTACTACAGGCGTGGGTTTGTCCATCCCCTGTATGTATGTGCGTGGCCTCCTTTAGTTCTACCTTTGACAACTGCCCTCTAATTCATCCTTGCAAATATGCCACTACGCATTATCACCAATCCACCACCACTTCACCCACCATAAAGCAAATACTGTTGAAAAGTATGCAATATGAAAAGCAAGATGGTCGTGTACTTGTATGAAGCTGAGTGTTATAGTGGTAGTGACACACAGTTTTCAACCATAATCTGTGTTGTGTGGGTCGATTCGTGTACGTTCATAGACAAGCTGGTGAAACTTGAGCGGATTCAATCGAGGCATTAATTTATAACCGATTATTTTCATAAACGAGCGAGCGGCCTCATGATGGTGTCCGTGGTCAGCTGCGCTTGCACTCGAACTTTTTTGCGTTGTTCTGTTTGCCAATGGAACTAATTCACTTCGGTGAGTCAAAACAATGCCACCGCGTCACCTATTTAGTGCTAGTACTTGTAGCAAGCAATTCCGGATGTGAAAAAATGTCCTGTGAATTTCCAATGCTTATGCCATTTGTCATTACTGATTACTATTTATTGAAACTCCTTGCAGGCAGTGCCAAGATTGAGCGTCACACTTGCTATTTCTTACTGGAACCGAATGCATTCGTTAGAGCTTAAGCAGAGATTCGGCCGAAATGTATATGGTGAGTTACAATAGCTCCACACTACAAGCCATTCGCTTAGGCTTGTGTTTACACGCAACAACTCATGGCAAAACAACAGTGTCAACGCGTAGCATTGCTGCGGTCACTTATTTATTAAGTTCAGCACCGAAAGTCGTGCATGCACGTATGCTAGCCAACAAAACGTTGCACGCTTTGCCTATTCCACGGCGCTAAGTAACCCTTGCTCGCGAATGTAGCTTTGACAACTCCCCGTATCCCAAGATCGCTTTCCAAACTGACACGCTTGAAATAAAGCAGCGTATCATTGCGGAAAGCCATCTGCCACAACAGTGAGGTCGTTGGAAACATGGTTCACACCATATTCGACGCCTCTTTCGTCGCTTGAGCTGGTGGCGATGGAGTTGAAGTCAAAATGCGCAACGTACACGACGTGGTCACTACATGTGGGGATGGTACTGGTAACACACCACAACACTTGCAAACCACTGACACGCGTGGACAGCACGGCAAGACACACTCGCAACACTGACCGCGTGCGGAAGTTGCTGTTTGGTAGCAGACGACGACACTGCTCCTTTGGCTTGTGACGTCACGCACGCCATGACAAAATGGAGGGCGCCGGAGGTGGGCGGATATAACAGCCGATGACTTGTACGGCATATTTTGGACTGAAATAATATTTTACAGTCCAGTTTTCACACGTGTACAAGAATATTTGCCCCTCTAACATCGTTCTACACCGAAAGCTATCAATTGGTGGATGACCATGTCTTGATCCCTCTAAAGAATCATTGTTTCCATCCCTTGTTTATTCGTGAAGGCTTATACTTCCACCTCTGCAAACTGCCAACCACTTCGTCCTTGAAAACATCCCACTACGACACATCACCGATCCACCACTTCACAGAACATAAAGCCGTTATAATCAAGGGGGAACGGAAGTGACGTACAGGTACCACTTACAAATAATATGATTTCTTGTATAAATAAATACAGTGTTCGTCGCGTCTTTCTTGATGTGGTGGCCGACATTCGCGAATGATTCATGGTTTAGCAATGAAACCATCAGCGCTCCGTCCACTCATCATCATTCACTTCATGGATACGCTGTGATTTATTTTTCAAGTAGATAGCAATGTTCATGAAGCGTCAATTGTGGATGTAGTGATGGCTATCAAATTTTACGAGAATAAACAATACATATGTACTCCTGCGATACAGCTTTCACGTTGGGTTAATATTAACTGCAGTTAAGCACAATGCACTGATGGTGATTGACACTTAATATCAACCAAGCAATGGCACGAACAGACGTTGGGGATTTTATCGCTCAGAAGGTATTGCAAGTGAAGAAATAAAAAATTGGCCCTGTATCTGCGTGTTACACTGCAAATGTTGGACAAACAGAGAAGTGTACAGACAGACAGACAGGCAGACCAAAAGTTTTGCGTTGGAGGTCTCTAAGAAAGACTATCTTCTTTAAAGGAATGCCCTATTTTAAAGACTATCGTCTTTAAAAAACGCCCTTTAAAAATGGCAAATGTTTGTCGTATACCCCCGTTTGTGCACGTGTTTACGGAAGGATAAAAACAACTGTGCAATAAAATTGGCCTTGATGTTGTGTTTTTGGCCAGCAAACAATTACAGTAGATGTGTTTCGAAAATGACAAGAAACACAAAATGAAGGTAGCAAGCATGATTAATGGCTGTGGTTTTGAAAGGGCAATTGTTTCATTAAGCGTCCATTGAAGGTTGTTTATTGCATCTCTTTGTCTCGCGACAGGGTTTATATTGGGCAGACTCGGCTCTGCCTGAACGTGTGCCTGCGAGAAGACTACAATATTTTTGTTTCTCTAGTCCTCATTTTCACTGCATGTGCTTCCATGCGCCGAATGTATTGACGTATCTGATGTGACGCGAGAACGTTGCAATTCATACACGAATCCCTTGGTTGAATAATATTTCCAATTACCCTATATTGTTTGCAGTGCCTCTGCCACCCCCTGGCACCAACCAATTCGTTTACCAGCAGCTCAACAGATCACGGATGCTAGCAGAAAGAGACCCCTGAATGTGCAACGCATATTAAGAGCATCAGGAAAAGGTCATTGTCATCATTCTTGTACTGCAGAGAGCTGGAAAAAGCCTACCGGCGTTGTGTGATTCCAGGTCCAAAACTCATATGTGTACATTTTCGAAAAGTCCCACGTGGTACTATCGAGATGTTAGCCACAACGCAATACACAAAATCATTTTTAACGAATGTGTTTGCCGCACACGCGATAATTAATGCTGGGTTACTTCCACGTTTTCGACTTTATCGAACACACATTCCGCTGCTTTTTGGTTTAGGGTTGTGCATGGTAGCTCACATCAGAGATAGAAGCAGAAACAGCATCATGCCTACCTTTAACCATACAAGGGCTGAACAGAATGGTTGCTGAAATTCCACGCCTTGAATATCGTTCTTTCAAATCCGGGGAAGGCTGCATTGATCAACGCTCGCCAATTTAAGTTTCATCAGTCGAGTACATCGCTAGTGTCACGTTTTGGAAGAGCTCAATCACATTATAGGCACACTCGCATGCGTTTGGCACTGCTGTACTCCAGCGGTGAACAAACCTGTCGGCAATTAAATGAACTTCCTCGGGGTTCTAAGCAAGTGCACCGCAGTAACGAGCGCATATATGCGAATCACGTGATGGCCTTTACTACGTCCCAGCGACAACAGCGCCCGCGTATCCAGTGGTCGTACTCGCTGCCATTAGGACTTCTTAGCGAAGACCGGGCTGGATAAGCGCCTGTGATAGACAGCCAGGGGTTGGCATATATGAGATGATGTGTTAGTGCATATACTTATAGTAGAAAAGAGAGGTGTGCTTGTGATCATTTTATGATGGTGTGAGCTGCTGCAAGAAAACTGTACATTGGCACAATATTTTGCCTGATTTCAGTGTGCTAATATGTGTCTTTTGTTCATTTTTTGGGTTCCGTTCTGTTTTATTCTTTTATTTTGAATTTTCGCTGCAGAACATAATAGTATAGAGTAGCCGAGGCGATATGCACCTTGACCTCTTCACAGCAAAACAGTTGAAACAGAACAGACCAAAATAGCATTGAATTTATTTTCTGGAAGATTATAATGCGTACTGCAATCATAGAGTGTATAGCGGGCAAGGGAGCATGTCAGGTGGTATGATTGTTTTTGCGTCCATGGGCAGTAATGGAAAAACACGAATACTTAACACACAGAAACATCAAGACTGTCGAATCTATGTTGTGAACTTATATATAAGCTCTTCATTGGAATTACTCGCATATTTTTGTTTCAAAACATATATAATTCTGCACATATATCCAATCATGCAAAATCAAACACATACACTCCATCCAACACTCAGCGAGACGCATTTAGTCTCGTCTTCGTAGAATGCATCGGTAATATTTTCATCCACTTATAGAGTTTGCTAGAGCCCCCTGTATTTAAACACGAAAGAAGAGGAATAAAACGAGCTTGTGTTTACGATCCTATTAAAGCAACATTTAATGGAACCTCTATAAACGAAGCGCTCATTACCTGTTTTTATAGCGCTGTTTCAGTAATAAGTACATGAAATAACATGAATCAATGAGGAAAAAAAACAAGCTTCCTACGGTAGGGACCACACCTACGACCTCGAAAAACCTGTCTGGTGCTCTACCGCTTTAGCTTACATGACAAAAACTCCACCGCCCATTTAATTGAGTGTTGATATGTGTGTCAGCCTGCAAATGTTAGTCAGCGCCAGACGCTTTCGTTGCGGTGCCGGCAACTGTCAGCATTCTTTTGTGCCAGCTCGCTTGTAGAAGAAGTTTGTTTTTCAGTCAGCTAGTCACTGCTTAAATAAACCTTCACTTGCTACCTAGAGCACAAAATCTGCCGTGAAGAGATCTTGCTGTGAAAGAATGGCGCGAAAGGACTTGATTGAAGGACGGACGTTTTTCTCTTCTTTTATGAAGAACCTAACAGAAACAACCAGCAATGCAACCGTGGTAGGCATAGAACTCTCAGTACAATGCCGTGCAATTTGGCTTGCTCACCTTCTGTAAAAATATAGCGTGCGACACCAAATTACTTTGTACATTCTGTATTTCGCCGGCATACCACCAAGGTAAACTTTGATGACTTATTCATGTGAATGAAATTATGATGCATGACACCAGCAAAAGATCTGGGTCAAGATGCTATTCTGGAAACACTTTCCAAGATTTCGTTTGGCTTGCATGGTGCGCTGAAATTGCCGACAATGAGCCCGAATGACAATTGGTTCCTTTCTCTAGTAGTGGGCAAGAGGGGAAGCTCATTGTACAACAGCAAGACTTCGAAATGAAACCCAGAAGCCAATTGAACAGTTTGGCAGCTTGGGCTAGTTGGTACGGCATGATGATGGTTATAGCGCGAGAACAGAAAGATGACACAGAGACAAGAACGACACGAAGGACACGAGCGCTCGTGTCCTTTGTGTTCTTCTTGTCTCTGTGTCATCGTTCTGTTCTCGCGCTATAACTATTGTCCTGACAATTCAGCAACTACGCGCGAACACACCGCAGGAATACTTCATAAGGCTGCCGCAAACACCTAGAAGGTTTCACAGAATGATCATAAAGAACGGTGGTTCGTAGGCTGAGCTGCCGCAATTTATAGCGATTTTCCGACGAACTAACATGCCTGTCTCCAAAGTAAAATTGGTAAACTTTCACGGAATTATCAAGCGACTAATAATTCTTGGTTACAGTCCATTCACTAGTTATTTTGCCTCTGTGACCATGAAGTGGCTTGCAAGCAAGTAGTCGAAATAAGACTAACGCTTTTTTTTTCAAATAAGTACGCGTATTCGTAAGTAAAACAGGTCAATTGCGCATGGTGCCATTTAGAAGGATAATGTTTAGCCCAGCCATCTTAAGAAAAAACTCGCCGCAGTTTTTTTAATGCTCAGGTGAATTAACCATCCTCAACTATTTCTGCAAAACAACTTCCTCTATGGAGAACCGAAGAATAATACTGGGTTAAGCAAAGGTAAATATGTCTTTTCGTGTGTGTGTTTGTGTTTGCGTGCGGTGTTTGTTTGTGAGTGTGTGTGAAAGCAAACTCACAATAGGTATTCAGAACTTTTTCTTGCTTCTCCTTTCACTCTTATGGATAGCTGCAGAGACATTTCACTTTGTCAACTACGGATATGTTTGAATCGACGAAAAAAAAGCGCCGAGGCTTGTCACTCACCGTCATTGTTTCCGAGCAATTCTTTTTTTATATCGTTGGTTCCTGTCACTGTCATGCTTCAAGCAGAGTTTGTTACTCTCAATATTTTAGAAGGCACACGGCTATCAGTTTCTGAGACAGAGGAAGCAGCATGTCCACTGAGAAGCAAACCGAGGAATTCAAACAAGCACCGCTGTGACAGAAGTGATATATTTCAGGCTTCTAATGAGCTACGATAGTGTCGCATGTAGCTGTTTGAGTGCCAGAAAGGTGACACATATTATAACTTAGCATGTGGTGTTCGGAATTGCTGTCTTGGCGAAGTAGGCTATATGTGTATTATGCAGAACGGCTATTAAATATTAGCGTAATATTCTCGCAGAGCTGTGTTAGAGTCACGCTGCTTTTCAGCCATATAATGAAAAAGTCATTACTTCAGACGTGTGGCAAAAAAACGTACCATTGCGTCACTGAATCGGCGAGTCACCAGCCGAATTCGCTAACTTCGGCTTCGAATGTCTGAGCGTTACCATGACACTCTGAAACTTTTCTTTGCACCCAAAAACTTTATTAGTTTTGCTATGGCATCTTAGATTATTTTGGGACATACGAGCTCGAAGCTCGTCACAGTAATCATGGCACGCGCAAAGTTCTACTGAAAAGTGACGGGGCAATGCTTCGTCACGGAATTCCCTTTTCCTAATATGTTACTATATGGGGAAGGCTTCGCGCCCGCTGTCTGAGCGGACCAGAGGGCGTGGCCACCCCATTGCGCCCATCTGCCCACGTATGTGCACGCCTACGACTTCAATTGAGAAATAGCGGGATCACATCACGTTACAAAGCGTACACTAAACTTTCAAAGGTTCAGAATGATTCAAATTATTTCTTTAAAGGTGTCATTTATGCTTTGGCTGCATTACACAAAAAGGCCATTTTGATATTTTCATATCACAGAAGATCAAGAAGAAACGTGTATGCCCACTTAAGAGGACTCATATTTGAACCCGCTATTGTGTGCGTACGTAAGCTTGTAAGTATTGCAATCTTGCTTTTTATTTGAAATAGTTGCTTTTTTTGACAATCACACAAGTACGAACGCTGAATCTTGAGCAATATTGGTGGGCACTGCGGTGGGGTCAGCCGTTTGGGCTATCATTTGGTGTCGCTTGATGTATCGTTAAGGGCGGACAAACAGACGAATGTAGAGACCGACAAAGATACAGACCAAAATTTTTGCGCCAAAAGTCCACAAGAATTACTATCGTCTTTATTAGAGAATAAAAATTTTGAGGTACGAGTTAACATGAAACCCAGACCATTTTGGGGCAAGCGAAATTTTTAACAGAAAGCCCCAGTAATTCTTGAAATTGTTTTAGAAAAAAGCAATACATAAGTGGAAGAAGTCTTAACATAATATGTTTGTGACGTTGTGTCTCTGCGGCAGAAGCGTTGAATCACGACAGACAGGAAAAGCTCTAAATAATAAACGGATCAGTGTTTGGAAAGCTTGCTCATTACAAAGCACTGCGACATAGCTAATCATCATGAGCGGTAGAATCAACAAAGGGAACAGCTGCGAAGATTCTCGCGAAGCCTAAACTACGTGCAGTGGGCCTTGACAGTTTTGTAAAAGGAGTAATTATGGCATAGTCGGCACCTAACAACTGTGCTCTTAGTCAGCACACAATGGTTCTGTGAATGGTTTAATGTTACGCCTGCAGCCGTTCATTTCCATAAGGCATTGTTGGGGCATGCGCAGAAAATCGAAGCAGGTCAACAGATTAGAAGGCGATGCGCACAAGGCTCGATTATGTCACTGCGATCCATTCATGAAGGTGAAGCTCCAGCGTCCTTGTCTCTTTTACACGTACAAGCGTGCGTTGCCATGAAAACAATGCTTTGGTATCTTTTGCATGCCGCAACGTCGCAGTTTTCAATGTTGAAGCAGCGACAGATCCGTTTCTCGGTTTTAAGAAATGCGCTGTTGAACAAGCCAACTGGTGCGATCGTCAATCAGTAAATGGAGTTTCAGACGCTCAAAGTGTCTGAGTTGCTCGAAAATACTTTGCATTTGAAATGACATTTTTATATCTTGGTTAATATAAAAATGAAAACGACAAGCATCATCATACATTGTGTCGCTGTAGCTGCATAGCTTATTCGCAACGGTTAGCTTGACATACCTTGATTTAGCGAAATTTAGAAAAACAAGAAAAGCGATTTCAAGCTAACGGCCTAAGTAGCGTCAATTTCTAAAAAAATGAACCAGTATACCAAATTTCCTGATATTGAACATGGTTCAATTATTATACGGCAGCTTTTCTTCTATTCAAAAAAATTCAACAATATATTTTTATAATGTACAGTAGATGCTCAGCTTTTGTATAGCACGAAATTCACACGCGCGCGCGCACACACATACAAACACATACACACGCAGAGAGACAGAGAGAGAGATTTGCTGTCGAAAGCTCATGAGCATAAGTAATCAAGGCAAATATTTAGAGATAGCCACCTTCGCCTGGTATCATTTTTACAATAACAGAAATATGACTGGTGAAGCCGTCAAAATCAAACTTCAAAACAAAACAAAAAATGTCTAACGCCTGTGCGCATTTCAATGAAATGGATCTGTGGAAACAAATCTGGCAGCTGTTTTCTCCCAAATGGTTTCCGAATAATAGCTTTCAAGAATGCTTGGTACTTATTTACCTTAAACGCAGAGCAAGCCGAAATTCCGTCATACGCGGCTGAGCGCGTCTTCCAAATAGAATCACGACCGTTCGCGATACCGCATGTCGCAACCCCCGGCGCTCAAATTGCATGCTGATAGCGCCAAACATTACTGAAGTGATCTCCGCACGTACGATGCAAAAATACTTCGTGGAATTCGAATTATCTCAGATTCTGGTTACGGCAAAGGTGAAAGAGCGCTACAGCCAAGCCAATGTGTTAAGCACACCGATGTGTCAACAGCTGTGAAACTTGTCCAAATAATGAATCACCTTTCTATGGTTACCATCCGCCAGTTTCTGCTATTTCCGGATGCTTCTGGGAAACTCATCGATCCGTCCGCTTTTTGTGAAACTGAAGCCCCGCACAAGCGGCTCTGCAGCGCTTGTAGCCCTTGGGGCATTCATGTTGTGGCTTGTATAGCGACATGCACTCTATGCAAATGACCAGCGAGTCACGCGGAAATTCAATGACTATTGTGTTTCGTGCGCTGATTGAACGGTACAGTTTGGGCTTTCAACGTTCATTAGTGCACAGTGCATGAGGAAGAACAAATGCTGCTGTGGACGTGTGTTGCCCATGCTTTGAACAGAATGTCTTCGTTTGCAACCCCACTTCACGTTGTCACTCGGTGCTCGAGCTTGAGGCTTAAGCAATTGTTGACGGTAAGCCTGACCTTATTTCTCAATTAATTTTCTTACGGGATTTCATGGTTTCCGAATTTCTTTTCTCAGACTCTAAAGAAATGAACCAAATAAATCTAAACTTGAGAACCTTCTAACGTTGCTCTATGGATGAAATTTTTGCTGAGCTACGGTGCAGAAGAGTGATGTGGTGCTTTTGTTTGGATAGGTGCAGGCTTAAGAATTCTAACTATAGCTTTCTTACCCTCTTATGAAACACGGGTTTTGTTGCCGCTGACTGCAATGGAGCTCAGGGCAAGGCAGCTACCATAGCCTACTGCGCAATAATTCCAGGAATGTATATTTTTCATTTCCTCGCCGACTACACTTGCATAAATTTAAAGGAAGTGGGATATCTGGTGATAAAATATGCAGTCTTCGTGTTTCGTAAGTGATACCTAAAAAGGGCAATAACTTTTTTGGTATGACGTACGCATCTCAAGCCGTTCTCAATTGAAACAGACAATATATTACTCCGATAAAAATAGCTGATTTTGGTGTGAACCATGTTTCCAACGACCTCACTGTTGTGGCAGACGGCTTTCCGCAATGTTCATGAAGCGTCAATTGTGGATGTAGTGATGGCTATCGAATTTTACGAGAATAAACAATACATATGTACTCCTGCGATACAGCTTTCACGTTGGGCAAATATTAACTGCAGTTAAGCACAATGCACTGATGGTGATTGACACTTAATATCAACCAAGCAATGGCACGAACAGACGTTGGTGATTTTATTTTGAGAGCATTAAGAAAACTTAGCCTGTCTCGATGAAGTAAATGACTACTAGTGGGCAAAGCAATATGCTTTAAGATCCATAATATTGACGTTGAAGTCACTGACTGGTATAAAGAATGAACAGATGGACACACAGACGCATGGATGGACGGACGGGTGGAAGTATGCACGGATCGTAGGACGCATGAATGGACAGACGCACAGATGGGCAGACACACAGATGCTTGAGCTGATAGGTGGATGCATGGACAAAAGCATGGACGAACTGACAGATGGGCGCAGGTGATCATGTATTGGGCAGTCGTATAGTTGTTTACATATTGGCGCGTATGTGCCAGTGGCGGCGACAACGAAGCAGCGCGAGTGTGCTTGGTAGAGGGCAGAGACGAAGAAGACGTTTCAGTCTTCGGCCTGTGATCAATAAAGCGTATTGTTTGAGGTGCTTTGGCGCTCGTCAATCCCGCGTCGTCACACTGGTAGAGGTGCTGGGTAGTCTTCATGCTTGGCACTCCTTGGCGGACCCGACATTCCAGCCCGGAATCGCTATTACGCGTCGACACACCAGTCCATTGTTTCAGTTGCCGTCTGCTAGACCTGGCTCCTGAGTTCAATCCCTTGCGAGAAACTGCCAGCAATCGCTTTCCTCCTCCTTCAGCCACCATGGCCACTGCAGCTCCAGCCGATTTTAGGAAGCTGTAATACTTGGTCTTTGGCTTGTGGCTACTTACGCGTGGAGGCTCCAGTATGGTTTATATTAGCACATTATTTTTGTGTGATAGGTTGAAAAAGACGTAAAGCACCGCCTTCGACCTAACAATTGTTCTGCTTCTCGTAAAAAAACTACTGCAATAACTTTATGTTATGTATAAATGGATGGATAGATGAATGAATGGGTGGATGGATGGATGGCTCGATGGATGGATGGATGGATGGATGAATAGATAGATGGATGGACGGATGGATGGACAGGCGTATTTATGTATGTATGTATGTATGTATGTATGTATGTATGTATGTATGTATGTATGTATGTATGTATGTATGTATGTAGGTATGTATATATGTATGTATGTATGTATTTTTGTATGTATGTATGTATGCGCTAATGATATATACGCACAGAGATACGTTAAACAGCTGCACATGTTTTATAGCAGCAGTTTTTTACAGTCGCGTAACGATGCGAAACAAGATAAATATTCACACAACCAGAAGTGGTAAGCTGATATAAAGCCCTGCAGCTCTCAATATTTGTAGCTCTGGACACTGCTACACAGTTAAACTTAAGCGGATAGCACCTGACTACAATTGATGTTAACCCAACGTGACTGGTGTATCGTAGAAGTACATATCTAATGTTCAGAAAATTGGGCAGTCAGTGCTGCAACCACACTTGGCGTTTCATGAACATTAAGGTCTATTTGAAATGTTTCAAAGACGGTTCGGAGAACAGGCTTGGCTTTGTGGTAGACTACTTGATTGCCAAGCAAATTGCTAGGGTTGCCGTACAAATTGCTAGGGTTGCCGTATATATGCCAAATTTCGTATTACGTGAGGCCAACGGATGGCCAAGGTATGTGACTGGTGCAAACATGATAATCATGAGATGCTTGTCATCTGAGAACATGACTACTTGCCACAGTGAAGGAGCCACTACATTTCGACGAGACGTGGTGAGCGTGGGCGCTGGCGTTCTTTTCGTTGTGTCACGGAGGCGTTGCCACGCCAGGCGCTGGTCCTGCCATATACTCGCAAGCGCGCGCTGCGTTGCTTTCACTCATGCGCATTTCAGCGCGTCCGGCATCCCTCCTTCACGAATAGAGGGAAACGCAGTGTTGTCTGGGTAACGCATCGGCACGAAATGCAGCTTGTCGCACTTCGCACCGGTTTCCGTCGGGCCTCGCCGACGGACGCTGGTCACGCCGCTCGTGCCCGGCGTCAGACAATACAGTGTTCGCGTTTTGCTAACGTAGCGTTGCTGTGCCCAGCATGCGCGCACGTCAACGCTACATTGGAGTATATTGGGCCCTTCATGATGGGCTCGTGGCCGTTTCGCTAGCTCCACATATACCAAATTTGGTGTTACGTGACCTCAATGGATGACGAATATATGAGTGGTGCAAACTTGATAATTCTGACACGCGTGACATGGAAGAACATGGCAACATACTACGCTCATAGCGTGCTCGCGGGAGTTTTTATAGATGCACATACACTAAATTTGTTATCACTTGACGTAAACAGCTGACGAAGGTAAACGACACATACAAACATGATAATCATGACACGGAAGTCATGTACGACATCATTTACCTCCACCTCGTAACGTTTTGCTGATTTTAAAGTGACATATCAACCTTTCTCATTCGTACTTCGCCTGTCATCGATTCCCACTGTACATGGTATCTGTCAATGTTTTTTTTACTTGGAATATAGCAAGTAAACTGCGCAACCAACACCACCACTGCCAAAACACGTTACGTTTTGGGACACTGGACTACGCTGAAATGATGCCGTTTCGCTTTGAAATTTATGACTGAGTAGCTATCTGGAAGTTATTCTATTTTCGAATGGAAATAGCTGACATTTTTATTTACTACTGTGGTAGCACGGAAACATTAGAGCACATTTTCTGCAACTGTCTACGCGAAAATTTCCTGAGAACATTTCTAGCAACCGCTGTAGATAAGATATACCAAATACCGATGACGGCAGAAATCATTTTGTAATGTCAATTCCAGAGGCCATCGTGGGTGAAAGCGATGAAGGTGGTGCTCAACTTCTTAGAACCTACAGACTTTCACTAGGAAATATATACTCTATATATTATAATAACTGTGAAGCGTGACTTTGTGTGTGCGTTCTGTCCTCTCCTTTCTTTTTGGATTTGTAAATCTGTCCCACCCATTACCGTGCGCAGACTAATTAATATCCCTGCCTTGCCTTTCCTTGCGGTTCCTTCCTTCCTCACACTATATACTGTTATGTTTCTTCATGCGGCAATCCATGCATAAATTTACTATGTCTTAAACTCACCCTTCTTCCTTTCCATTCTCCTCAGCCTCACGTCACTTGCCGACCCCCTTGGTGTACTTGGCTAGGCTTCACATGCTACTTGCCGGCCAAACGCCATGCAAGTATATAAAATGTTTTCGCCTCTCTTTGTCAAATTCCTTACCTTCACTTCAATTTCCTATCTTGTTGCTCTACAAGGGTATTCTATTATCCCCGAAAAGTGCGGTTGGCGCCGCCTGGCGGGAGGCCTGGATGACATCGCGGCCGGGCTCCTCAAAACTCGCCTCGACACGCCTGCTTGACTTGCGCTCACTGCGTACGCAGTACCACTGCGTGGCATCGCTTTTTAACTGCCTCAAGAGTCAGATGAATGACGAAAACAACATCATTAGTGCTTCTATTAAAATTAGAAAAAGCTGTGAATTTTCTGACAACGATCGATAAGCGAGCCTCACGTGTCGTGCACACTTTCGTCGCGTTTGCTGTGTCGTGCTGCTAACCTAGGGGAGGAGTTTAATTTACGGCCATTGCAGTCGCATTCCAAAAGAGTGAAACAGCAAGAACATGTTCGTGCTTTGATACAGCAGCACATAAAGTAATGCCCGGTGGTCTGAATCATTGTACAGTGTGCCCCATACTAAGTCACGGGTTTCACACGTAAGAAATGGTATTTTCATTATCGTGTTGTGTCGCTCAAGGGTGACTCTTTTTGGAGGTGGGATTATTTTGCTCTCACAATTGGTATTTACATCAAAAGCATGCGCTTATCAGCCGCGAGGCAAGCGAATCCTTGCCAAGACGTCACATTGCCGTGAATGCTGCGACGTGACTGTTCGTTCTTGGGGCTACTATGCAGTTTGTCTCATATGACGCAAAGCAGTGGCATCAGATGACAGCATACTCCCTTCTTCTATTGTTTTCTCCTTACTCTCAAATCGCCCCCTCTCATTATTATGATGAAATAGGAGAGGGTGGTGCCATTATGATAACAGCGGCTACTCTTTCTCAATTAGCAAACAAAATATATTGTAAGAAAAACAATACGGGAACAAAATACAATACACTGTGTCTGGAAGTACATCAAAGCCGAACATCATATGGCAGTTCAGATACGCCTGTTAAGTTTGTATTTAAACATGCTTTCTATCACCAGTTTTAAAACAAAAGGTCAGTTGGCTCTGAGACAAATATTTACGCATAAAATCAGACACACCATCTCAAGATTACACATTGCCTCTAGTATAAAGGGAGATGTCGCATCCGCTACTGTAGGTTCATATTTTGATAAAATGTTTGAAAAATGCCCGATTTTTCCAGAAACTGCTCAGATGTACAAGCGCCCAATTTTGAAGACCTACAGTTGGCCATGAGCCTATAGTATTTTTTTCACTGCGAAAGGCCTCCAATCTAAAAGCAGCAAACGTGCTCACACTACTTTTTTGTGACATATTTTTCGCCCTAGAGAAGCAGGTGATGTACATCTTTGTAAGGGCGGCCACAGGAACACATTTCGCTAGACTCACATTTTATTCTGTGTAGCGTGTGTCGCGTAACTGCGTTACCAAGTCGTACGCGGCGTAGTACCGTTTGAAATGTCCTTTTTTGTCTGAAATGTGACAGAATGCATATTGATAAGAAGGGGTTGATTAAACATAGGTCCTTATTTTCTGACTGATCATCCAGCTATTTGTCTTTAGCAAGGCTACACTAATCTGTCTTAGGAGTAGAGGATTTCCGTGCGTGATACCGGAAGACTAATTGTCTCTTCGTTACTGTGTGCCCGATTTGTAGTGGCGTCGGCTGCAGTGTTTCCTAAAATGCTGCAGTGATCTAGTGTCCACTAAAATGCTATAACATGGCTCATTAATTTTTCTTTTGCCTGTTGTTTTAGGTTCTCGCATATTAGGGTGGCGTTTACACGCAAACCGATGTCTTTCTACTCATTGTGCATCGATGGCAGATCAATCCCATATAAGAGCACTCATAGATTCTTAGGCGTCATCGTAGATCGTGACCTAACCTGAAGCCCGCATGTCACATACCTGAAGAAAAAGCTCATTGGCATTGAGAATGTATTCAAGTTCGTCGCCGGAAAATCATGGGGCCCATCCGTGCACTCCATGTTGCAGCTTTATACAGCCCTCTTTCTCGGAACTCTCCGGTACAGCCTTCCGGTCCTGTCCAACACGTGCAAGACTAACATCCGTGCACTGCAAAGCGCACAAGCACAAGCACTTCGGACATGCCTTGGCCTTCCAAGATGCTCATCGACAGTGTCAACTATTGTTATTGCACAAGAACAACCGGTCACAACGCACATCATTGTCGAGACGCTGAGACCGCACATTCGGCATTTATCACGGCTACCGTCACATCATTTAGCGTGTTTGACAGCTCGGAGGCCCCATTCTTCGTACTGCGGTATCGTGACAAAACATCAGGACATACTACCGCCTGGCTTCAAACTTGCCATGCATCCAGCAACTGCGCCATGGAGTCTTCGTCAACCTGACGTGCGCTTATCAGTTCCTGGAATCCTTAAGAAGGCACGCATGTCAACGCTAGCCCTGAAGCAACTGACTTTGCGTCTGTTGGACGAAAGGTACTTCGACCGCATACATGTTTACACCGATGGCTCCACTAATTCCAACAGCTCCACAGGAGCAGTGGTTGTTCCATCTGAAAATGTGTTGCTTCAGTACAAGTTTTCTCACACCACGACGTCGACAGCAGCAGAGCTCGCAGCACTTCAAGGTGCAGTAAAGTACATTCTTCACCAGGAACCTAACCAATGGGCCATCTTTTGCGACTCCAGGTCAGCCTTACAGTCACTACGGTTTGTTCTGCAGCACGGGCTACATGAACAATCAGTATATCAGATAAGGCACGACTACCACGAAGCGCTCGCGGAAGGTCACGATATTGTATTTCAGTGGTTGCCGAGTCATTGCGGAATCGTTGGCAATGACCGCGCAGATGAAGCTGCTCGATCGGCTCATGACCAAGACCAGCGCACGCCCATACCACTCTTGAGAACGGACGCTGCAAGGCTACTACAATCACTTGCTCGCCGGATATCTCTCCTACAATGGAATACGCAGGGTTTCTCCAACACGCACCTGTATTCGATCGACCCAAACTTGCAACTTCGTTTGCCATCCGGGTTCCCACGATGCGCTGAAACTTTACTGTGTCGCATGAGGTTGGGCGTGGCATTTACGAATTCGTACTCTCGTCTCCTTGGAATGGCGAGCACTTCGGCATGCAACATCTGCGCCTGCGAGGAAACGCTTCAGCACATTCTATGTCATTGCCCAGCATACCAGACCGAACGACGTATTATGGAGGCCAAGCTCTGTCAGCTGGATTCACGGCCGCTTACAGAAGAGAAGATCCTGGGACCTTGGCCGACGGCTTCCCATACGCGCAAAGCCACGAAAGCCCTCTTGTACTTTTTAAGGAACACCAAACTTCACGACCGCTTGTGAAAGAACTGTGCGAGGCCGTGCTGTGTAGTTTCGAGCTGACTATTTATGCTTCTCTTTCTTACTCCTCTTCTTTTCTGTCTCTTTTCGTTCTATTATTCCCCTTTTCCCCCACCCCAAGTGTAGGGTAGCCAACCGAGCCAAGCTTGGTTAACCTCCCTGCCTTTCCTCTCTATTTATCTCTCTCTCTCTCTTTAAAAGATGCTCAATCATTCTTGGTTAAATAATAAATAAATTGAGTGACTTTTAGTATCACTTTAGGAATATTCCAGATCAAAATAAAGGTGAAATGGCTGAAAACATGAATTTTCATGTGTTGGTGTTTCTCTTCATCGCCCTGTACATATACATATTTATGTCTGCATGTGTTTTTCTGTGCATATGTCTTTTTCAGCATTGTCCATGTTTCTCTGCTGCACTCTTGGTGCCAAGATCCTGATAGAGCGCCCAGAAAAAGGTAGTTACTGTGGCACTATGATATTTCATGTCCTATCAATAGTAAAAACCGCAAAAAAACTACGAACTTCAAGATGACTAACTGCGCGAACTCAGTAAAAGGACAAAAGTCGCATTAAACATCCTTCTCCTGAGTTCACGCTGTAACTAAGATCAAGACCTACTATTCTTCTATGAACTTCAAGTTTTTCCGGCAGTTTAACGTGCTGCATAACGTTTTATTTATGTATTCTGAATTCACCAGAAACTACATTCTGAAAAAATATTCCAAAAACTGACATGTACTTTTCATTTTCAGATTCTCTTAGTTTGCTTTATTGTTTTAGGTTTTGCAGGAGTGCAGGAAATGAAGCAGCCGTTTAGTTACAAATGAGATACCTCACGATTCGCTCAAGTTACCTTGTTACTGTGGTAGAGCATCATGATTCACATAGCACCTTTCTCACGAACCTCCCCAGGGCACGAAGAGGCTATGTGTTTGCATGACAGGCTCGCCTTGCTATTCCTGCTGTTAGTTTTATTACAAGTGCATTTGGCCGCAGAAGCAATCGTCATCAGCTGATAACGTGCTGCACAACGCGAGCAGAATAAAAAATACACGAGCCTACATCAGACTACAAAGAGACACATAAGGAAACACACATTCCTATGTCGTCATACGTGCACAGCCTATATCCGCCCGTCATGCTTCGACCGCTGTTGTTTTGCTTGTGTCAGACAGATGTCAGAAAAGCAGGTCTCGACAGCGCGTAGGTCCGCATTCTGAGTATCGTATTTCCAGCGGTGCATGTCACTCGTGGCCCATGTGAGGTGTGATTATTGGATCCCCACTACCATGCGGTTCTCTGTTCGTGACAGGTCGGCCCTTTACTTTTATTTCCTACAGATTGTTTCTCTTCACCCTCTATTCTTTAGCTCGAATGCTCGTTTTGGAAGGGAGCGATGCAATGCAGCTTTTTTCATGGCGCTCATTTCCGGCTTTTGCGGTATGGCACATCCTGAATGTGAACCCCGGGCGTATGAATCTCGACATTCGTAGGTGGTGGTTATTTTTTGCATTATTAGATACTGCAGCAATTGACTGATGTGTCTTGTTCTACTCCTCGGGATTCCTTGCATTGATAATGTATAGGACAGTTGTTGATGACCACCTGGTCCATGGTGACTCCTCCACCACTTCTTTCGTTGCACCCATTTTCTGTTTTCTTACCCATATTTCTCCGTCTTGCCCTCTCTCTCGTAGACGCGCTTTTTTCGTACCTCTTTTCCTTCAGGGGTGGAGACAGCTTCCCCACAATTTCCCGTCTTTCGTGAATTAACATACGAGTGGTCTACTGAGCTTCGTGGTTGACCTTTTCCGAAAAGCTGTTATCACCGGCGGCGTTTAGAATTGTATTATTGTCAATTCGTGCCTGTTTCACTGGGTATTTCTTGTATTGCGTCCCACCCACTATGGTGGTCGAGCGACAAAGACACTTGGCTGTTGACTCGCAGGTCGCGGAATTGAATGCTGGCCGTGGCGGCCGGAATTCGATCCCGCGAAAATTCTTGAGGCCCGTGCGCTTAGAATTCAGTGCACGTTAAAAAAAAACTAGATGGTCCAAACTTCTGAGCCCTCCACTAGAGCGTCATTGAGAATCATATGGTGGTTTTTGGAAGTTATATTTCAGCAATTGTTATTATTCTAAACCTTTCGTTAGGAGCTTCCTCGGAGACTGTGGTGACCTGTACATGCTTTGCTAATAAAATTTGTTTTTACACTCTAAGCACAACGTAAAAACCAATTCCACAAAGAGCTCAACAAATGTAACCTAAGACGTAGTCTTCGATATTTTCAACAGCTGCCATATTATTTGAAGCTTATTTAGTTTTTGTCACAATATTGACAACGAAGGATCTTCATGCATCAATACGATGACTGACGCTACGATCCTGCGTGCGAGCTATTATAGGACTGTGGACTGCAAAATTGGAAAATATACAGGCTATGTGTGGGCTGTGCGTGTTTCCAAAATACTCTGTGATAAATCGTGAGAGATCACCGATAAAATAAAGGTAATTAGCTTGCGTTAGTATCTTAAGAAACTCAGCGTAGCTTTTTTTGTTGCTTATCACGACAATCATCAGCGAAAACATCATAAAAGAGCGGCAAGCTGACAACCTCTCAAAATTCCATGATGAAGATGAACCATCTTCGGCGAAGTAAGAGGGGGCCCTATATACGATGACACACCGCGGCCTCCCCTTTTACGCTATGAACTCTTTGAGTATGAACGCAGACTATGTAAAGGCTGTAAAATTATATGCAGTCATAGGGTTTTAAATATATTCGTACAATCAGTTACACAAATAAAGGTGTAAAAAGTCTGAAATGAATTTTCTATGATAATTTGTTATGATTCGTTGCATGAGTGGTATTTTGTGGGCTCAGACCGTTTCCATACAAGAAATGTGTCACAGAAACAAAGATGATTTATAGCGGACGCGGGATGGTGCTCACAGGAATGTTGCACAAACACGTCCACAACGTCGACCCCAGACACTTTTGTCTATGGTTGAGCCAGTAGCACCTATCGTCGCAGAACTTTACACTCACTGGACGTTGGGTCGCACGAAAACGTTGTCATGGATGAGCTAGATAGTACCCGGGACGGTAGCCCAGCACTAAAATGTATGAAACATCGCTTAGGTCAAGACAGTCAAAAGGCACAGCTCTGCCACTCCTGAACGCACGGTCACCGGGGCAGGAACAATGCCACAACGCGCGGTCACTCGACACAGGGACACGGGGCTTGAAGTTAGACGTCCTTAAGAGCGCGGTTTCTGCAGCCAGGGCCGACCTTCTTGCGGGAGTTCCACCCGTCGGCCTCTTATATGCGAAGGATTTCTTTTTGTACTGCAAGAAATTTGACATCTATCTATCTATCTATCTATCTATCTATCTATCTATCTATCTATCTATCTATCTATCTAGCCATCTATGTCTACGTGCTCCCGTAATCACCTTCCTCCTCAACGTGACGTAAACCAAGAATACTATGGGAGGTGAGGAGGTCGGACGAATACAACTCACTGGTCATGACATGAATAATGTCGCACTCCCGTCGCGTACGTCGTGAAACACTTTCCGCCAGACAGTGGCACATACCCGCGTGCGGATATGTGCCATATATATGCGGGTACGTTTCACAGGGGATTGATACTTCATAACTAACCAGGAATGGTGAGGACAAACTTGGGTAATTTCAACGCGTCAGCGTTAACGAAAAGCTGACGTCAGCTGTGTTGACCGGGCGAATGTAAAGAAAAGCCAAGGTTCCAGCAGAAACCTGACCACAGCATTCTGAGTCACCACAAAGATTCTACCACATAGCCACGCCAAGTGTCACAGCTGTTTTTGGAGCGAAGGTACTAAAGGCGTGGGTTTGTCCATTCCCTGTATGTATGTGCGTGGCCTCCTTTAGTTCCACCTTTGCCAACTGCCCTCTAATTCATCCTTGCAAATATCCCACTACGCAATATCACCAATCCACCACCACTTCACCCACCATAAAGCAAATACTGTTGAAAAGTAGGCAATATGAAAACCAAGATGGTCGTGTACTTGTATTAATCTGAGTTTTATAGTGGTAGTGACACACAATTTTCAACCATAATCTGTGTTGTGTGGGCCGATTCGTGTACGTTCATAGACAAGCTGGTGAAACTTGAGCGGATTCATTCAAGGCATCAATTTATAATCGACTATTTTCATAAACGAGCGAGCGGCCTCACGATGGTGTCCGTGGTCAGCTGCGCGTGCACTCGAACTTTTTTGCGTTCTTCTGTTTGCCAATGGAACTAATTGACTTCGGTGAGTCAAAACAATGCCACCGCGTCACCTATGTAGTGCTAGTACTTGTAGCAAGCAATTCCAGATGTGAAAAAATGTCCTGTGAATTTCCAATGCTTATGTCATTTGTCACTACTGATAACTATTTATTGAAACGCCTTGCAGGCAGTGCCAAGAGTGAGCGTCACACTTGCTATTTCTTACTGGAATCGAATGCATTCGTTAGAGCTAAAGCAGAGATTCGGCCGAAATGTATATGGTGAGTAACCATAGCTCCACACTACAAGCCATTCGCTTCAGCTAGTGTTTACACGCAGCAACTGATGACAAAACAACAGTGCCAACGCGCAGCATTGCTGCGGCCACTTACTCATTAAGTTCAGCACAGAAAGCCGTGCATGCACGTATGCTAGCCAACAAAAAGTTGCACGCTTTGCCTATTCCACGGCGCTAAGTAACCCTTGCTCGCGAATGTAGCTTTGACAAACCCCCGTATCCCAAGATCGCTTTCCAAACTGACATGCTTGAAATAAAGCAGCGTATCATTGCGGAAAGCCGTCTGCCACAACAGTGAGGTCGTTGGAAACATGGTTCACACCATATTCGACGCCTCTTTCGTCACTTTAGCTGGTGGCGATGGAGTTGAAGTCAAAATGCGCAACGTACACGACGTCGTCACCACATGTGGGGATGGTACCGGTAACACACCACAACACTTGCAAACCGCTGACACGCGTGGACCGCGCGGCAAGACACACTCGCAACACTGACCGCGTGCGGAAGTTGCTGTTTGGTAGCAGATGACGACACTGCTCCTTTGGCTTGTGACGTCACGCACGCCATGACAAAATGGAGGGCACCGGAGGTGGGCGGATTTAACAGCCGATGGCTTGTACGGCAATTTTTGGACTGAAACAATATTTTACTGTCCAGTTTTCACACGTGTACAAGAATAATTGCCAGAGAGGAACGCCGCTTGCTAGACGCGAGCCGGACGCGCTCGCATCGGCTCCTGCTTTTTTAAATGTTTTTGACCGCAAATTTGCCGATCGACCTCGGTTTTTTGACTCATCTGATCCAGTTTCTTTCAAGGATCGAGTGGATACCTGACTTTTGCGGGTAGGTCAAGCTTTCGAACTTTTATTTGGGTGTTTCACCCTGTGCCACGTTGGCGCTCAGCTCGGCCTGCCGAGCGAGACGCTTCGAGGATGCCGCTCGAGGAGATGGTCTTCGGCGAAGAAATCTCCAGGCAGGAAGATGAAGCCTCCGGATGGATTGTTGCCCACTCTCGGAAGAAACAGCGTCAGGATTTTACGCCCGGCGACAGCCCTGGCCCCAGTGCCGGTAATCGTGCCGCCCGTCCAGCGCACCCGAAGGGGCCGATAAACAAGCTCATCGCCGCGTCGCGCCTGCCGCGATTGCCTAAAGATCACTACCGGGTTGTCGTACGTCCCAAGGGAGGCATGGATGTGTGCAAGGTCAGTGGAATCAAGGTTACCCAAGCTTTGGTGATGGCTGCTTGTCTCGGCCCACCGCAGGCTGAGGAAGATATTGTTTGTGTCAATGAAATGCAGAAAATTTTTGTGATCAGCCACACGCTAGGAATGCAGAAGCCTACGCTAAAGTGAAGCAAATTCGAGTGGGAGAAACGCTCCATGAAGTCTCTAATTACGTGACGCCACCGGGGATACGTGCAGAGGAGTTGTTCGCGGTATCGACCCTGAGCTCTCTGATGACCGGCTTGGTGAGCTCTTCGTGCACGCAAGAAATCCGAAGGTTCTTGGAGTACGGCGCATCAAGAAAACGCCCACGGTGATCGTCCTGTTTGACGGTATGAAATTCCAAACTACGTCATGTGTGGGACGAACCTGATCCGGTGACGCTCTACCGACGACAAATCGACGCCTGTCGAACCTGCGGAAGGCTGGGACATCGCTCGGACGTTTGTCCCACTCCTACAGTCATCACCTGCCCGGACTGTGGGGTCTCATTGCCCCCTGAGAATCATACGTGCCAGCCGAAGTGCTCCATCTGTAGAGGAGCGCATCCGACGGCGGATCGGGCCTGCAAAAGCAGGTACCAGGTTCCCTACATCGTTCGGCGTAGAAGGCGATGACGGAGAAAAGCAAACAAGCAGCGCGCGGAGTTCGTGCCACAGCAAGCTCCGGGGCTTTGGTTCAACCAGGGGGGTGGCCTTGATAACCCTGGGCGGGGTGCGGGTCACCGCTCTCGCTCGAGGGATAGGTCTGCCTCCTGTGCCCGGATTCAGCAGGAGCCTACCTGGGCTGAACGAGTGGGCCCAAAACGTGAGTCTCGCACTATCGTGCAGCGCCAGTTGCCAGAGCAAGCTACGGCTAGAATACAGCAGCTAGAGCATTAGAATGCAACTCTGAGGAGTGAGCTTCAGGAGAATAAAGCATTAGTTGAGGAGCTTAGGCAGCGCGAACGCACGCCGGAAGGGGCGGTGAAAGTGCAGCAGGCCGAGGCACAACCTAGAGGCGGTAAGCGAAAAGCCGCTGACCCTCCGGTAGATATCGAGAAGGAGTTCAGTGACTTTAAACAGGAAATTATGGGGGTGGTCCATGAAATTAAGGAGGCCATCGCTGGTGTCAGCTCTGTCATCCAGTCCCTTTCTGCAAGGGTGGTGGTGGTGGAGCAAAACCTAAGTAGCAATCATGGCGAAGCTAAATAAACATTTGTCATTTGGCAATAGAATTGCGCGAGCTTCCACAGGAAGAAGGCAGTCTTGCAGCAGTTCGTCAGCTCACAGGAGAATAAGCCAGCCGTAATACTCCTCCAGGAGACCCTTAAAGGAGAGGTGGCCCTCCGGGGTTATCGCTCCGTGGCCTGCTGGGGGGAAGGAAAACGCGGGGTCGCCACCCTCATATCCAAAGAGTTCTCCTTTGAGGTTCGCGATGTACGTCCAGACCTAAAGGTGGAACACATACTCATTGAGTTAATCCCAAACTCTCGGCTTAAGGAGCACCTATTCGTTCTCAACGTTTATAGCTCACCATCTGATACTCGGGAGACTTTTAATGCGCTTCTCTGCAAAGCCTCCAAATCGCGGGCTCGGCTCCGTTGACAGTTGCTGGCGACTTCAATGCGCAACATCAGACATGGGGCTATATCAATAATACGGCTAAGGGGCGGGCGCTTCTGCAGCATACTACCAATCTTAATATGTTACTAGTTACTGATCACAACTTTCCCACACGTCTCGGCAACTCTGTAGCAAGGGACACCACGCCGGACCTGGCTTTTGTCAGGAACGTCGAGTGCCCTTTCTGGCAGAACTTGCATGAGAACTTGAAGAGCGATCATTTCATCGCGTCTATCTCCCTCGATGTTAAATGACCACCGCCGCGGGTCTTCAAAATTGTTGATTGGGATGCCTTTCGGGAACTCAGACAAAGCGATGAAAAAGAGTACGATGACCTTGGCCAGCTACTTGAGCGTCTTAAGGCAGATGTTAAAGCTGCCACTAAGGTGGTGGAGACGGATCTTAAAACGGAACGCATGGACAGCCGCGTAGCGAGGCTCCTTGAAGCCAAAACTCCTTACTTAACAAATGGCGTACGCAGCGACTCAACAGGCGGCTCAGAAAGAAAATTGCTCTGCTCAAACAGGAGATTGAATCGTACAGCCAAACCCTGGCCAGACAACAATGGGATGAGGTCTGTAACGCTGTCGATGGGCAGATGCGGTCAGGGGCGAAATGGAACATTCTCAAGCACCTCCTGGGAGATAAGCAAACTAAAGCTAATCAGAAACACACTGTTGATTGGCTCATTCACAAGGAGAGGTCTGCTGGGCTCTCCAATGATCAAATCTTACAACAGCTGGCGGATAGGTACCTCCCCCTGGGGGCTACCACGGATGCAGACTACCCGGATTCTCTGGTCTGGAGGATGTGGAGCTGGACTCCCCCTTCAACACAGCAGAGATCAGGGCGGTCCTTTTTGATCTCAATAGAAAATCGGCTCCCGGGCCGGATGGTATCACTAACAGGCTACTTAAAAATCTGGACGATAGATCCATTCAGCTACTAACTGACGAGGTCAACCGGGTTTGGGAGTCGGGGCAGGTGCCGAAGGAGTGGCGAACGGCCTCTGTCGTCCTCATTCCAAAGCCTGGTAAACCTCTCGGGCTCGGCACGCTCCGACCGATCTCGCTCACGTCTTGCGTGGGTAAGGTCGCGGAACATGCATTCCTTAACCGAATCTCCCATCACATTGAACAAAACGAGCTCTTCCCTTTCAATCTCATTGGCTTTCGTCCCGCGCTCTCTACGCAGGACGTTATGAAAATGATTCAACATCAAATTCTCGACATAGACACCAGAGATGTCCGAGGGATTCTTGCACTCGATCTGGAGAAAGCTTTCGATAATATCTCACATCCTCACATACTGGATTCGATCTCTGAGTTGGGATTGGGGGCCCGCTTTTACGGGTTCGTCCGCTCTTTTCTCAGGGATCGCGTTGCCACCATTCGGCTCGGGGACCTCTGCTCCAAGGAATTTCACCTTGGACCTAGGGGAACCCCTCAAGGATCGTTCATTTCGCCGCTAATCTTTAATATCGCGATGAGGAAACTCTCGCTCGAACTCTCTCGTATCGACCGCATCAGACATGCGCTGTATGCGGACGATATTACTATATGGTGCATTGGGGGTAAGGACGGAGACGTTGAGGAGTCCCTCCAGCAGGCCCTCAGGTGCACGGAGGAGTTTTTGGATAGCACGGGGCTGCACTTGTCGACCGCCAAGTCGGAGCTTCTCCTGTACACACAGCCGGAGAAACGCAAGTTCACCACTATTCCATTTCCGCCGGAAGAGATCAGGATCGAAATTCACACACGGTCAGGGCAGGACATCCCCCGTGTCGATAAAATTTGGATATTAGGCATGTTCCTGGAGGAGCACGGAAGTAACTCTCATACTCTGACTCGTATTGCGGCAAAGGCGGAGAGCATGGTCAAGCTTATACTTCGGGTGTCTAACAGGCGTGGAGGGCTTTGTGAGGCCAACCTCATGAGGCTTTTCCATGCCTTTCTCATGAGTCACAATTATTACATTGCCGCAGCGCATAGGTGGGAAAGGAAAGAACAAGGGAAACTGGATGCGATTATTCGAAAGTGCATTAAGAGGGTTTTGGGCCTTCCAAACAACACAAATGAGGAAAAGCTCAAGGCTCTTGGTATGCATAATACATTTAGTGAGATTGCAGAAGCGCAACAAACGGCACAAGCTGCACGACTGTCCTCTTCCAAAGCTGGGAGACGCATCCTGGAGTTTCTGGGCTGCGAACCAACTATGGTAGCAGACAAAAAGATACAGCTTCCACCCAAATTGAGGGAGTAGATTACGGTCTCACAAATTCCTAGAAATGTTCACCCTCTCTACAATGTCGGCCGCCGGGCCGCTAGGGCTAGGTCGCTCCTCAGTTCCGCCGCTGCCACCCCTGAACTTGTGGCGTTCGTTGACGCAGCACAGTATCCCGGCACATCCAATTTCGTGGCTGTGGTCACTGACCTTCGCGGTAAAATCTTCACAGCAGCATCTCTTCGAGATACCACGCCGGCTAGGGCAGAGCAGGCTGCTATAGCAATGGCCGTGGCGATTCCCATGCGCACGCGCATTTTCACTGATTCTCGAGCTGCTGCACGAGCGTTCATGTCCGGGTCAGTCTGTGAGCAGGCGGCCCATCTTCTTACCAAAAGACCACATTGCACGGAAATCGACGGCCACATCACCTGGTTTCCTGCCCACATGGGCAAGGATGTCCACCCTGTTATCCCCAATGCCAATGAGCTTGCCCATGCCCGAGCACGCGAACTGTCCCACCGTGACGGGCAATGGGCATCTAATTTTGGGGATGGCGTCCGGCAGCTTGATTCGCTTCTCACCTTTAACGAAATTTGCAAAAATTATCAATTGGCCAGGCGTAGCTTTCTGCTCCCGTTCCCGCAACTCTCTAGGGCCCAGTCAGTCACTTTAAGAATGCTGCAAACGGGTACATACCCGTCGCCTTTAGTGTACAGCAAGTTTATCGACAGCATAAAACCGCAATGCCTTCATTGCAAAGAGAGACGTTGCACGTTACCCCACATGCTCTGGCAATGCGTGGCGCTGCGCGATGGCGAGCCTCTCAGCACAGAAGCTGCCTGGAGGACGGCAATTACCAGCTCGGACCGAGAGGTCCAAATCCGGGCTGTCCAGAGGGCCCGCAATTTGGCGGAGGGGCTCGCTCTTCCTGTCCCCACGTGGGTGCGGCCCGCAGCCGACCCTCCCTCTTGAGGGGAATCGGCTCCTCAGGACAATTTGTAAATAAATTTCATTGACTGACTGACTGACTGAATATTTGCCACTCTAACATCGTTCTACGCCGAAAACTATCAATTGGTGGATGACCATGTCTTGATCCCTTTAAAGAACCATGTTTCCATCCCTTGTTTATTCGTAAATGCTTATACTTCCACCTCTGCAAACTGGCAACTACTTCGTCCTTGAAAACATCCCACTACGCCACATCACCGATCCACCACTTCACAGAACATAAAGCCGTTAAAATCAAGAGGGAACGGAAGTGACGTACAGATACCACTTACGAATATTATGATTTTTTGTATAAATAAATACAGTGTTCGTCGCGTCTTTCTTGATGTGGTGGCCGACATTCGCGAATGATTCATGGTTTAGCAATGAAACCACCAGCGCTCCATCCACTCATCATCATTCACTTCATGGATATGCTGTGATTTATTTTTCAAGTAGATAGCAATGTTCATGAAGCGTCAATTGTGAATGTAGTGTTGGCGATGAAATTTTACGAGAATAAACAATACATATGTACTCCTGCGATACAGCTTTCACGTCGGGTTAATATTAACTGCAGTTAAGCACAATGCACTGATGGGGATGGACACTTAATATCAACCAAGCAATGGCACAAACAGACGTTGGTGATTTTATTTTGAGAGCGTTAAGAAAACTTAGCGCGTCTCCGTGAAGTAAATGACCACTAGTGTGCAAAGCAATATGCTTTAGGATTCATAATATTGACGTTGAAGTCACTGACTGGTATAAAGAATGAACAGATGGACAGACAGACGCATGGATGGACGGACGGGTGGAAGTATGCACGGATCGTAGAACGCATGAATGGACAGACGCACAAATGGGCAGACAGACAGATGCTTGAGCTGATGGATGGACGTATGGACAAAAGCATGGACGAACTGACAGATGGGCGCAGGTGATCATGTATTGGGCAGTCGTATAGTTGTTTACACATTGGCGCGCGTATGTGCCAGTGGCGGCGACAACGAAGCAGCGCGAGTGTGCTTGGTCGAGGGCAGAGACGAAGAAGACGTTGCAGTCTTCGGCCTGTGATCCATAAAGCGTATTTGTTCGAGGTGCTTTGGTGCTCGTCAATCCCGCGTCGTCACACTGGTGGAGGTGCTGGGCAGTCTTCATGCTTAGCACTCCTTCGCGGACCCGACATTCGAGCCCGGAATCGCCATTACGCGTCGACACACCAGTTCATTGTTTCAGTCGCCGTCTGCTAGGCCTGGCTCCTGAGGTCAATCCTTTGCGAAAAACTGCCAGCAATCGCTTGCTTCCTCCTTCAGCCACCATGGCTACTGCAGCTCCAGTGCACATGACACTACAGAATCTCATGATTCCTGATTGTTTTGATGGTGAGACTTATGAACACGCCTAAGACTGGCTGGACTAGTTCGAACGCTGTGCGAAGTACAACCAGGGGGCCACCCCAAAGAACAAGCTCGCGAATGTGTACTTTTACGTGAAAGACAACGCCCAGACAAGGTACATCAACAGGGAAAGAAGCTTGGCTACGTGGGATGACTTCCGCAACCAGCTGGTTGACACCTTGACCAGTCTTAAATAAAGCAGAATGCGCAACGTCTTTTGAATGTTCGAATTCAAAAACCAAATGAGAGCATTGCTATGTTCGCCGAGGACATGACCCGTCTTTTCAGCAGGGCAGATCCCAAGATGCCGGAAGACAGGAAGCTGCGGTATCTAAAGCGAGGCGTGAAGGAGCAACTGTTTGCTGGGCTTCTGAGAAATCCACAACTACAGTAGCTGAGTTCACGAAAAAAGCCACAGCTATTGAACGGTCCCTACAGCAACGGTGCCGCCAGCAGAACGCGGTCAACTTTTGAGCTTGTAGTACTGTTACGGCTGCGGCGAGCCTCTCTGACAACGACAGGCTTCTATGAGAAGTCATCCGGGATATTTTGCGGAGGGAGCTTCGGCAGCTTGGTTTAGTTCCAGCAACCGAACCGACGCCGGCGTTGCCTTGTCGCCGATGTTGTCCGGGATGAGGTCCGTCAGGCTCTACCTTCATCCAGCTACGGTGATGTGCGATGACATCTTACTTATGCTGATGCAGTCCGGCGCCCCGTCGTCGCACCTTCGGCACAGCGGGCACCAATGGCTGGACCACCACCAACCCTTCAAACACAGCCGCTCTCAGCGCCGACGACTTTCCTAACCTCGCCGACTTCTCCGACAAGACAAATGCCGTATAGCTAACAAGTAGATCCCACAGCGTGGCCCAATAATGAGTGTCCGCTTACCTACCAGCGTCGGAAAACCGATTTGTGGCGTACCGCTGACCGTCGACCGGTATGCTTTCATTGTGGCAAAGCTGGGCACGTGTACAGAGTCTGCCGTTATCGTGACGCTCAGTACTCGGGATTCCCTCGCTACCCTGATTACGCTACGCATGACGATCGACGCATGTATAACAACGCTCCTGTGAACCCACCGCCGCAGAATACAGTAACTCCCGCATCACGTTTTCCATCTCCTGCGCGGGCCAGTTCACCTAATCATCGCAGTTTTGCCGACGTCTTCAAAGGCAGATCCCCTAGCCCGCGACAGGGAAACTAGACGCAGTGACCTCGGGGGATATGGTTGCCAATAATTGAAATTACGAACAGCCCCCGTCACAGACGAATGACAGCTCGAAGCCACCGATGCCGAAGAAGACGACAGCAACGACTAATTCGACCAATGAGACAACTGCCGGCATAACCGATGTTATCAGCACTGACCTCGTCGTTAACATTGACGGCCACGAATTGACAGCTTTGGACACTGGCTCCCACTTTTCTATAATAAGCCTAAAGCTAGCCGAAAGACTAAGGAAGGTGAAGATGCAATGGCACGGACCCAATATAAGAGCTGCAGGAGGTCAGTTGATGACACCTGTTGAAAGTGCACAGCCCGACTCTTCATCGCTGGTTCCACCTTTGTCGCCACCCTCGTCATTCTTCACGGGTGCTGTAAACAGCTCATATTGAGAATCGATTTCTTACGTGAATACGAGGCTCTGATTGACCTCGGCGACAGAAGCGTAACGTTCGCTATAAACTCACACACTGCTACTGACGAGGGACACCAGCCACCTCGCATCCGTATTGCCGATGATGACGTCATACTGCCGCCACGAAGTTGTTCCTTCGTATCCGCGCATTGCGACATCTTACAAAACGTTACTGGCATCGCTGAACACAAGCAGCTCGCATTCACTAGCGACATTTCTATTGCTAGGGCGGTCACTAGTATTGACGGATGCGCTGAACTCTTGTTGACAAATTTCAGCAGAGAACGCCGACACATAGTAAAGACACGGCTATTGCCTATTTAGACGAAGTCGCTCAAATAGAAGATTGCCATTTAGCGGAAGAAGCAGCAGCGTCTACTATCACTGCACTAACATCTGTCGACGTTAGTCCAAAGTTATCTCCCATTGAGCGAGACCGACTTCTTACGCTGATCAACAAGTTCCACGGCTGCTTCTCATCCACATCAAGAGTTGGTGAAACGTCACTGACGAAACACCGCATCCTCTCGGATTCCGACGCCAGACCCTTCCTGCAAAATCCTTATCGCGTCGCCCGAAAAGAGCGTGAAGCAATTCAAAAACAGGTGAAAACGATGCTGGAAGATGGTATTATACGGCCAAGTAACAGTCCTTGGGCATAGCCAGTAGTGCTAGTCAAAAAAAAAAAGGACGGCAGCTTGCGTTTCTTCGTCGACAACCGAAAGCTGAATCACATCATAAAGAAAGATGCTATCCTCTTCCACGTATTGATGATTCATTGGATAGACTACAAAACGCACGCCACTTTCCGTCCATGGACTTCAAAAGCGGCTATTGGCAAAGTGAAGTGGGTGAGAGAAATCGTGAGAAAACCGCCTTCGTTACGCCCGATGGACTTTATGAATTTCAGGTACTTCCTTTCGGTTTGTGTTCGGCGCCAGCAACAATCCAGCGTCTGATGGACACGGTTCTGTCGGGTCTTAAGTGGCAAACCTGCTTTACGTACCTCGACGACGTGATTGTCTTTTCGGAGACTTTCGAGGAACACTTACGAAGGCTCGAAGCAGTTTTCGGAGCAATACGCCTGGCCAGTCTTACTCTAAAATCTGAAAAGTGCCACTTTAGCTACCACGAACTTCGGTTTCTCGGTCACGTCGTGAGCAGCCAAGGAATCCGACCCGACACGGATAAAATTGCCGCCGTGGCGAATTTCCCGACGCCATCGGACAAAAAATCAGTGCAACGTTTTTTGGGACTATGTTACTATTACCGGCGGTTTATTGACAGTTTTTCGCGCATAGGATGGCCATTGACACAGCTTACTCAGGAAGATTTCCTCTTCACATGGCGCGAAGACCAGCAGCAGCCATTTCACGAGCTTCGTCAGCGCATGCAAACACCGTCCGTGCTCGCCCACTTCGATGAAGATGCGCCAACAATACTACATACAGACGCTAGTGATGTGGGTCTTGGAGCAGTGCTCGTACAGTCGAAAGACAACATGGAAAAGGTAATCGCCTACGCCAGCAGGACGTCGTCCCGATCAGAAGCTAACTATACTACGACAGAGAAAGAATGTCTTGCAACGGTGTGGGCAGTCCTGAAGTTTCGTGCTTATTTGTACGGCCTCCCAATCACAGTTATCAGCGATCACCACTCGCTCTGTTGGTTAATTAACCTAAAAGATCCATCTGGCCGTCTTGCACACTGGAGTCTTCGGCTCCAAGAATTTGACTTGGCTGTTGCCTACAACTCAGGAAAACGACACACCGATGCCGACTGTCTTTCTTGATCTCCTGTTCAGACGGCATCGCTGGATGACGACGACGACATTGCCTTTTGGGAATTGTGGACACTGCCGCCTTTTCTCAACAGCAGCGCGACGACCCTGAACTCTTACCACTCATGAATTACCTACAAGGGCGAACGAATACCGTGCCGAAGTTATGTTCGAGAGGGCTGCTGTCGTACTGCTTGCGGAATCACGTTCTTTATAAAAAGAACTTTTCAACCGCCGGTAGCAGCTACTTGATCGTCGTTACTTCTTCGCTTCACCATGAAGTACTGCAAGCATGCCACGATGAATTTACCACTGGTCACTTGGGTTACAGAAGAACATTGGCCAGGGTAAGGCAAAACTATTATTGGCCATGACTTGCCAGAGTTGTCAAAACTTACGTGCAGGAATGTCTAGATTGCCAAAGTCGCAAGCCACCATCCATCAAACCAGCCGGACTGCTGCAGCCTGTCCGAATGCCGGCGAGACCGTTCGCACAAATTGTCATGAATTTTCTGGGCCCCTTCTCAAAGTCTGCCACTGGAAACAGGTGGATAATTGTCGCCACAGATTACATGACCCGATACGCGGTCACAGCCGCTCTCTCCGGTGCAACGACAGCTGAAGCGGCGCAAATTTTCATCGAAGCCGTCGTTTTAAGACATGGTGCTCCCGCAATAGGCATCACCGACAGAGGTACTGCGTTCGTGGCCGAGCTTTTGGAAACCGTTTTCCGACTAAGCGGTACAGCCCACAGGAAGACAACGGCGTATCATCCCCAGATCAACGGGCTCACCGGATGTCTCAACAAGACCCTGGCTGACATGATAAGCATGTACGTAGATGTAGAGCACAAGAACTGGGACGACATATTGCCTACGTCACGTTCGCGTACAACACGGTTCGTACGGAGACCACTCGAAAGACACTCTTTAGTCTCCTTTACGGACGTGAAGTTACGACAACGTTAGACGATGCTCCCTCATAAAAATGATGGTAATGAGACGGACGCCGAACAGTTTACCCAGCGAGCAGAGGAAGCCAGACAACTTGCTAGATTGCGAATCGCCAAAGAACAGGACGATGACGCCAAACATTACAACCTCCGGCACAGAACCGTCATATACAACGTGGGCGACGAAGTGTGAGTCTCGACACCTATTCGTCAGCGTGGGCTCTCCGAAAAGCTGTTGCGAAGGTACTTCGGACCCTACAAGAAACTGCGACACATCAGTGGCGTTCACTACGAGGTTGTTCCGAATGGCGTTCAGTGTTCGAAGCGCCGCAGACATTCACCAGACATTGTCCACGTGCTTCGGATGAAGCCTTACTTTCAGTGACTAGCAGTGCAGTTTTGGTTTTGCGTTGCTTTTCGGACGTTTACCATCGGGGCGATGTTTTTTTAAAGGGGGAATAATGGCGCGGGTATGTGCCAGTGGCGGCGACAATGAAGCAGCGCGAGTGTGCTTGGCTGAGGGCAGAGACGAAGAAGACGTTGCAGTCTTCGGCCTGTGATCGATAAAGCGTATTTGTTGGAGGTGCTTTCGTGCTCGTCAAACCCGCGTCTTCACAATATAAAGTCGGTTGTTTACACATAACTTTTTTTGTTTTTGTGCAGGTGCTCTGTTTTGGTTTGGGATTTGTGGGGCGGATAAACGGCGACTACATCAGCCATAAGGAACATCGTCTTTAAATGGTGACATCAGCACCGTTAACCCAACAAAACCATAGAATAAATATTATGGTCCCAGCAAGAATCAAACCCCATCATTTCGGGTCAAAATCAATCATTCTACAACAAAGCTACTCCTGCCGTGTCGGAACGACTTTTCAAGCAAACCGTGGTGTTCATAGAACTTCAGTTATGTTGGCAGTTCTAGCTATATTGTCTTATAAAGAGGACATACGCACAACAATCATACAGTGGTCACGTCTAATTAACGACAATTGTAGTGAAGTGTCATAAACTGAAATTCAATCATTGAGGACAAGCGTTCTACTACTGCCGTTTCCTTTATTTATACCCTGCCATATTAGCGACTTTCTGTTGATAAGGTGTTTATTCGAAGGTAATGTCACTGTACTAGTCTAATGTTTATTCAAAAGAAGTGAGGAGCTCAATTTGCGAATATATTTGCTAGCGCAAAAGAACGGGTACCTATAAAAAAGTATGCAGGCTACACAAATCTGAAAGCTGGCAAACGCGTCACATGGGCACATGGGCTCACATGGGCCTCGCGTCACATGGGCTCAAACGCGTCACATGGGCTCCAGTTCCAAAAGCGTCAAAGGCGCCTATACTTGACATGAGCATGCAGGATTTTACAGGCAAGAGTAGAATCTTCCTATGCAGATTCACAATGATGGTGCGTGACATATGCGCTACTTTTGCTGCGTCTTTTTCGACTTCCAGCTTGACAGAGCACGTGAGATATGCGTCGTCTGCAGTGATCTTCATCAGATTGCTTCCCCTATCAGCTGTACTCACACAGCGATGCGCCGGTGCAGCTCGCTCAGTGATTCAGTTGTGCTTTCTCTGGCGACTCGGGGGCCAGCCCTATGTTTCCTAAACGTTTTAGAAATAAGAAATAATATTGAGATAGCTTGTTGGCGATTTTTCTTATTATTATTATTTTTGACATTGTTCATTCAATTTATCCTGAATATCAGCGAAGTTTACTTTATTACAGAATGTACAGAGCGCTTTACTGGGGCGTCGTCATGCCAGGTAAGAAGAATGGGAGGCTTGCCGGGCCATTAGAGTGTGCCGCGCCTAAAGTAATAACACCTTAGAGTTACTGTTGGGCTAAATTTAGTTAGGACCGGAATGTGATGCAGTATGTGACTCGAAAATTGTCCGCCAAACACAACGAACAAGCACAACATCAGGTTCTGGTAAGCAACATTTCTTCTATAGTGGGTTCTGACTACCTTTCCGTATCTACTTCCCCGGAGCCTGATTTATTGATTGCAGTTAATGATTTTACGACATGGCCCCGCCGCGGTGGTCTAGTGGCTAAGGTACTCGGCTGCTGACCCGCCGGGCGCGGGTTCGAATCCGGCTGTGGCGGCTGCATATCTGATCGAGGCGGAAATGTTGTTGGCCCGTGTGCTCAGATTTGGGTGCACGTTAAAGAACCCCAGGTGGTCTAAATTTCCTGAGCCCTCCACTACGGCGTCTCTCATAATCATATAGTGGTTTTGGAACGTTAAACCCCACATATCAATCGATTTTACGACATGTTTTGCGTGGTACGTGTTCTTTTGTTCGATCAAGGAACTAGTACCTGTCGAAGTTCAAGGCTGTTTTGGACTGGTGAAACCCTCTGCAGGTCCTACGAAGGGGGTCTTAAACCTCGAGAAATGAGAATTGTGCAGGTAAATACCCGTAATGGACGATTCCTTGCGGAGTCTCTGCACGCCAACGCCGAAGAGGTTGCCGAAAAAAGCTCAGGACCTTCGAATAGGACGCACCCATACTGAAGAAAAACCGCAAGGCCTATGGAACACGCAGCACAGTCAGAGCGAAAGCTTGATGAGCGGTCTTTCACAGCGTTTTTATAAAGAAGAGCCTAGAATTTGTGGCATACACCTAACTATAAGCAAACTTGAAGGGTACCCAGTCCCACATAAATCCTCATAATCTTTAGTTATTGGGAGGCATTCACTCTGCCTTCATTCGTCATTGTTCGGATCCACGCTACATAGTTCCAAAAAGCTTTTGTAATTTTTTTCATACTTACGCAAACGGCAATAAAGAATTATGCCTGAAGCTTTTGTATTAGGTCTGGATTATCCTACGACCTATCATCAATGCGATTCACAATATGCGACTCCTGGTTGGTCTCTTGCTCAAAAATGAAAACTTAGCTCACGGACCCTTTCCAGGGGCCATGACACGAGATTTTTCTTTTTTGGATCGGTTGACGGAGTCGCGTCGATCCTTAGGCGCTGGCTGCGCCCTCATGCTCGGTGTTGTGTCCATTGCCTCTTGCGAGGCGCTGGAATGCGCTCTTGCGAGCGCTGCATTTGTTTTGAGGGCCTCGCCTCTAAAGACAAGGCCTTCGCGGCCCCCAGCCCGGAGGTTGGTGGGTCTTTCTTGGATGGCGGAGCAGCACTGGCTGCAGCCGCCGAGGGGGCGGATGGCGTCACCGCTGGCTCACTACGCGTGTGCCAGACGGGCGCCGGGGGCCGTCGTAGCGCTGCCCCCTGACGCGCCACTTCGGCAAAGCTAGTTTCTGGTAGGCAGGACACCTGCCTTCGTGCCTCCTAAATGAAATGTTTTGTTTTACTTTAATTGTGACAATTTCGTTTTCCTTTTTCCAGCACGGGCCTGACCGCGAGTATGCGGCATGTTCCTCATTACAGTTCGCACAGTGAAGAGAGTTTTCACAGGCATCTGATGTGTGCTCTTCAGCACTGCATTTCGCGCAAGTTAGGCGGCCTCGGCAGTTCTGTGAACTGTGGCCGAACCGCTGGCATTTGAAACATCGGAGAGGATTTGATATATATGGCCTCACTTGAAGCTTGATATACCCAGCCACAACGGAGCCGGGCAGTACACTTGAATTGAAGGTGAGTATCAGGTGCTTAGTCTGGATTTCTTCGCCATCACGCCTCATCCTAATTCGCTTCACGTTGATGACATTTTGTTCGCTAAAACCTTCCAGGAGTTCAGCCTCCGTAAGCCCTAACAGGTCATCATCTGAAACAACGCCACGAGTGGTGTTCATGGTTCGGTGTGGGGTTACTATTATTTTGGTATCTCCAAATTTCACTAGATTAGGCAGTCTCTCATATTGTTTCTGGTCGCGGAGCTCCAACAGGAGGTCACCACTTGCCATTCTCGTTGCTTTATATCCTGGGCCAAAGATTTCCGTCAAAGACTTTGATACTAGAAAAGGTGAAAGTGTTCGCACTGATTTGCAGGGTGTGTCAGCATGGATAACATGAAATTGGGGAAAAAATACTTTCTGGTTACCAAAAAACTGGAAAACTTCATCGGTGCGCCCTCTTTTCTGAGGGCGATCAGGGAGTGGGGGGAAGAAACAAGCCATATGTAAATGCTTACTTTCGGCAGCAGCGCCAGCCACCCACCATGGAGTCCTCCAAGGGGACGCTGCAGGGTCTGTAAGTACAGGCCCCGCAGACGCAATCTGTACGCCACCAGTATAACCGAATATGGTGTATCCAAGGTAGGATAGCCACACAGGGTTAACCCTTGCCACCAGGAAACACGGAAGTCAATGGAAGTGAGTAGAGGACAGGAAAGATTTAAAGTGAGAGGAAAGACGAAGAAGTGAGGTGGAGACAGGAAAAGGCAACTGCCGATTCCCCCCGGGCGGGTCAATCCGGGGGTGCCGTCTACGTGAAGCAGGGGCCAAAGGGGTGTGTTGCCTCTGCCAGGGGGCCTTAAAGGTCCAATCACCCAGCGTCGGCTCAACCCCCAGGATCCCCTTTTCCCCGGACACGGCAAAGCCACGCACGGCTAGGCGCGGGAGGGAGTCAAAACTCCCCCGTTAGCTCGGGTCCGTGGTGTCGCTACACACCAAACGCCTACTTGCGCAGGCGCCCCTGCGGGGAGGGTCCACTAAAGATCACAGCATCAGCATCACATTATGGTCTGGCTTCCCGGCCGTTGCAGTATCTTGTGCTTGTTCTTGAGGCGGCGACTGTTGAGGCTCAACAGATCGTGTAGGCAGAAGGGGTGGCCATTCTTTTGGTGAGAGAGATCTCTCAGTTTCTCCTCTTTCGGCGGAGACGTTTGCCGTGGTAGGAGCCGCGCATCTCGATATCGCGTGAGTTTCTGGCTTTCTCCTTAGTTTTGGCACTGTCCTTCGTGAGGACCTTCAATGATGACGGCGCCTTCGACCTATTTTTTGCGCAAATTATCTGTGAGTCGAGTGGTCTCGCACCATTTGCCTTAGAATCGAAATCTCTTTCCTAATCTCAGTACAGTACTTAGAGAAGCTACTGTGAGCGGCACCGTGGAAGTTGGAGCATTTCAACGTAGATGCACTACAGCTATCTTCCGAGTATGGGGGCACACTGCGGAATTCCTGCAAACGTCGTTCACCTGGCCAATCAATGCGAAGAAATGCAGGTAGGTTAACCAGACTAACGTCCGGGTTGCTACCCTACAACGGTGGAAGGAATGAAGGGGAGAGAAAACGATCGGAGAGAGAGAAGAAAGATACACATATTCATGGGACACTTGGGGTTGGACACGCGCAATCTGTAATAAAACCAGATTGTGTATTGGTAAAACACAAGGCCACGATGAAAAAAAAGTACTGTGAAGTTTTTCACGTAGTGTGCTTTTTGTAATCATGTACAACTAACATTCCATGTTTCGCTGTTTTGGCAGGCAACAAGACCACTTATGATACGCTGTTTCTTGCGCCACCTTTCTACCATGCCATAGTTGTAGCTGCTGCATTAGAAAACTCCATGGACACGTGGCCTGTTTATAATTGAAAGATGCTATGACCAGGAAGCCTACCTTAGAAGTCAATTCAGCGAGAATCTCTACCACCTGAGTGATTACGTTAGCCTACAGGTGCCCTAGTTTCTGAATTTTGTTTTCAGTGATTTGCCGCCAGAACGGCCGAAATTGAATCTTTCATCTCGAGCTCAACAGCGAAACTTCCCCGCTGTACATGGTTCCTCTAGCGTTCATTCACACAAGCAGGAGGCTTGGGTTCTTCAGCAACCGGCGTGAGGGGTTTTCTTCATTGAAGCGTGGGCTCTTAGGCGTCCCAGAAGAACAAAACAAAAACACGCAGGGGTTCGATAGGTCTCAGTCACTTACAATTTGAATTCCCCAGAGAGGCTCGGTTCTTTCACTTCGTAGGGGTTTCTCCGTCGTACCTCTACAGAAATTCATTCAATTGGCAGAGATTGCAACGAAACCCATTGTTTGTTGTACATATGTTTTGGCAAGGGCCCGCATACTTAACCGCCCTCTATCCAGCGAAGCCAACTGGAAAGAGGTTCTGCGATACTCATTGCTCGATACAGATCTCCAAGCAATCCGGAGGGCACAAGAAAGAGCGGAACATAATGGTGCTTCACTACCGATTTGGATGCGGACAGTGGTTACCGCGGGTCTCTGATAAAGATTTCGGCAAAGCTACTAAAAACCAAATAAAGTGCTTTATTTGTCTGTCCGTCCGTCTGTCTGTCTGTCTGTCTGTCTGTCTGTCTGTCTGTCTGTCTGTCTGTTGTATGTCTACAGAGGTTCTATACGCATTCGATTAAAGCGACTTCAAGGCAGATGACATATTCTTTTCCTTCTCAGCCGACCAGTCCTCCCTGGTCTCCTATGAGAAACTTTCATTGTTTATAATGTGATGATACTGTGCCTTCATAACAAGTTGGATTGCAAGCTTCCTCACTGTCACTGCCTCAAAGACCAGTCAGATTCGAAGTTTTCTGAATTTAACGTGGTGTACATTGCTTCCAGGACCGGTCACATTGCAAGCTTTCCGAATGTCACAAGGTGTAGCACTGAACGACCAGTCGCATTCGAGTTTTTTGAATGTCACGGGGTGTACATTGCCTACAGGACCAGCCGCATTGCAAGTTTTCTGAATATTACGTAGTGTACATTGCCTACAGGACTGGTCACATTGCAAGCTTTCTGAATGTCACGTGGTGTGCATTGCCTACAGGACCGGTCAAATTGGAAGATTTCTGAATATCACGTGGTGTACATTGCCGACAGGACCGGCCGCATTGCACGCTTTCTGAATGTCATGTGGTGTACATTGCCTACAGGACCAGTCGCATTGCAAGCTTTCTGAATGTCGCGTGGTGTAGTGCTTCCTGCATAGTCAGGGTTTTTTATCAAGTTGTGATGGCCTGATCAAGGACAGAATAACTATGTTTATCCACGTAGAGCAAGGAAAAAGCAGCCGGGACAGATTTGCCCACGGCTTATTTGCCATATTGTTTTTTTTTCAGCTAAGCTAGAATCCCCTTGTTTGGCCATGACACGGCAAGTTGTCCTTCTTTTTTTTCATTCAAGGCATTTATGTTTATATAGGCTTTGTGCCAGCTTTCCCACGTCTGAACTAGAAAGTTTAGTGGAGTTCACGAAATTGCTACCAAAAACGTTCGCGTCACTTTTCGCTTTTACCTAAGAGCATTGACAGAATATGTGATTTTGAAACATTCAATGTCTTTTTCAATCATGTTTCCAACAACAAACGTGTCCAAGTACCGTTCGGTGTACGGACCACAGGCACGAAAGCACGGGACTCTTTTCTTGCAGTTTTCATATACCTGACAAATGCTTATGCATAGGAACTAAATTTTCGAAAGCATCGTTCTTCGAAAACTCCCGTTTATCCGCGGCTGCAGACGTGCTTGGCTTCCACGGAATTGTTCAGAATACAAGCATAAGGCAGATTTGGCAACACGCAGCCGCGTTTGAAGGGCTCACTTCCGAATTTCTCTGCTGACGCCCAAAGACTTCGAGAAAGTAAACTTTGCAGCGTACGACACGTGCTGTTTATACACACGTGTGGGTTAAACATCTCTGGATAGCCGACCCACGGAGCGAAAGTTGCTTGATGAAATCTTCGTTTTCCTGGTACTCTCACTTCTCCCTGGCTTCGCTAGAACCGCTACACTGCGTCATAGTAGTCTCTAAAATATAACCACTCAAGCAAAAGTATGCTAAAAAAGACCATTGTTTAAAGAAGGAACATACCTTTCGCTTGTAACACGCTTACTGAATTAAAGTTATTATTGAAAATGTTTCAGAATGGCAAATAAATAAGCGTGACATATATATTATGCGGTATGAATTGTGATTGCAAGTTGCGATATGCCTGCGTAGCTTTGAAATATCTAGTGGGCTCTGTCTTTGGGGGCTCGAGAGACATTAAAATTTTACGTGCATTTACTTCGCTAAAAGCCCAGCAATCGTTGCAATATTTATGTCCCTGTTAAAATTTCGCCCTCAGGGTGCAGCCCTGTGGAGATTGCAAGGGAAGCGCACCACTCGCCGCGGCTAGTAGAATTTAAGAAAACTCTGGTGTGTAGACTTGTGCTTCTTTGTACTGCTGCGTACTTGAATATTCACGGGAAAAAAGACTATAGGAACAGAAGCCCAGTACAAGTGCTTAACTCCAACTGTAAATTTATCGCACAAATTCGTGCTCATCTAAATGGGCTCACATGAAATTTGCACGCTGCTAATTTTGTTAGCGCAACGGAAAGCTTACCGACAAATGAGTATTTACAAATGGGGAAGTTTGAAAACTCCACAAAATATTTGTAATGAATTTTTTATCTTGGGTAATATGAAGTCGTATACTCGCATGGATAATAATACAGTGAGGGCGAGAACGGTTCGTGTTCAAGGGCGGTCGTTTACAGCGCATGCGTGCATTCTGCTCACATGCAACACGACTAGACTTGCTCCAATGCCAGCCATGACGGCAGCCCTGCTCTCACCATCCAACTACATTTACGTCGTAAGCCTCACAAAATAAAGTGGGGCAGGATATTAGCATACATAATCTGATTTTGAAAGCTGGCGTGCATAGCGTCATCGGACTACGCGACTACGTACGCCATAGTCACCAACTTCATATTCCGTAATACAGTTTGAAGGCTTTTCCACCAGGCTGCTCGGCGGAACGGTTTTCCTTACTTTTCAGGCGTGGTTTATAAAATAGTATTCCAAATCAGAACACAAACGAATGCTGACCTTTTCATATTTATCAGGGTCTTTTCATTCTCACTTCGATCTAATGACACGTTGTGACCACTTATGGGTACGTTTAGATAACTTGGGTCACTCACCTCGTGTACGGAGGCTCCAGTCTGACAATACACTAATGAGGTGATAGCTCTCATCGAAAGCCGAGGTAACGAAGCTTTCTGTCAGCAAGACAAGCAAGGATTTACTGACTCAAGATATTCATTGGAGTTAACGCTGATAAATACAGTCACTGTTTTGCTGCAGAAATGAAGTAACCAATGTGATAGTAACCTATAGTAATGTCACACAAAGAATGACGCGCTCCTAGAAACTTAAAGCACTCTGCTCGTGCACAAAAAACGACGCACGAAAAATTGAACAGTTGTACACATGACACTCTTGAACTAACAACTGGTGAAGTTTGGCTAGTGTGCTGATACTTTGTACTTGCCATAAAAAAATGGTCACATGGCGCAATACGAAGCGAGAAAAAGACAAGAAGAGGGACATGTGGGCAATGTGAGCATGAAGTTGTTTTGTTCGAGCATCGTTTTTCCAGTGTCGAGAACACACAACCCACTTAAGCTGTTGATGCAACCAGTGACATGAACTTCGTGCGCTCCATAGTTTCAACGCAAACTTTGTGGGTGAAGTAACGTACAAAACTTCCTTGTCATGATATAGTTTTGTGAATACGGGAGACCACAGCACGCAGTCAAAGTATAAGTCGGAAGCGCGTGCCAATACAAACTCTGGTGAAAAGAATAAAAGTCACAGATTTGCCGCGAAGACGAAGCCGCAAACGCGATGGCAACAAATTCGACGATCACGCGCAGAATAACATGCAGATCAAAACGTACCTCGCGTTTCTCACAGGCAAATGACGCACAAAACGTACTCCCAGATACATATGAACGCGAAAAAGCGTTTCAGTTGTAACTTCGCTGTGTCTGAAATGCGTGACCTTTTCGCAAACAGAGGCTGTGCAACGATTGCAGTGACCTTACAGCACCCGGTAACTACAACAGCATCGTTCCAGTGAATCCCAAGGCAAGACAAGATGTACAATCCTCCCCACCGTGAGATAAGGGCACTCGTGCGTGCATCCACCCTCTCATCTCCGCGGGGCAAAGTACGCGTGGGAGATGAGAGCGCGCCACCGCGTCGTGATGATGTGGCGACACGCGCTCATTGCGTCTTCTTGCTGGTATTGCTGAAAACACAATAGTCCCCCCGAGATGCCCGTCAACACCGTTAAGTAGTATATATTGCCACGAGCGAAATGATGGAGAGAGCAAGGAGTTTACGTCTTGCCCTTAACCAGACCAGGAAGCAATTATCTCTTCTTACTCCACTTCCAAGCCAGTTCCCGCCACAGTGGACGACTCATACCCATTTATGCGTGACAGTATTCCCTCTCCCCGATCCCCCAGGGAAGGTGTGAGCCAAAAGTTTTGAATCTACATCTACATCGAAAAGCATCTTATCGATGCTGGTCATGAGCGTTAAAAAATTAGAAAGAAAAAAAACGCTTCTATAGAGTCTAACAACTGCGTACTCAATAAAGAAAGGAGCTAGGACACAAGACACGTCAAAGAAAGAAAATGAGTAATCATGGCATTAAAAGTCAGTCCACGTTAAATTGATTGATTTGTGGGGTTTAACGTCCCAAAACCACCATTTGATTATGAGAGACGCCGTAGTGGAGGGCTCCGGAAATTTTGACAACATGCGGTTCTTTAACGTGCACCCAAATCTGAGCATACGGGCCTACAACATTTCCGCCTCCATCGGAAATGCAGCCGCTGAAGCCGGGATTTGAACCCGCGACCTGCGGGTCAGCAGCCGAGTACGTTAGCCACTAGACCACCGCGGCGGAGCATCAGTCCTCGTTAAATTGAAGACGCGAGAAATATGACTTGAGCCTTGAAACTCTACATCCCTTTCTGGAAGCCGACTGGAACATCTTGAGGTTCCCTCTGGGAGAACTGCGTACGTTACGTCACTTAGTGGGCGTAGAACCTTCTACAAAGCAAAGTAGCGTCGCAGCAACTTTTTCAGAGTGGCCGCGTTCTCGGATGGCGGTCAACACTCAAATTTCACCGCCTGGCTGGAAGGTGACCTCTCAGCATCGAAGGTTGTAGCGGCGTACGTTGGCAGTTTGGCGGGTCTGAATACGGTGTCGGGCGAGTTGACGGGCCTCCTCAGCGCGTTGAACGAATAAAGCAGCGTCCGCGTTGAACATGCCCAGCCTGTCGGGAAGCAGCATAGCGTCGAGCGTCGTCGTGACCTCGCGACCATCAACTAAGTGAAAAGGGGTGAAACCAGTACTCTCTTGAACTGCCGTACTGTTGGTCGTCCCAGTTCTTGTAATCAACGGCCACATGCATTGACAGCATATCTGCAATGGTTTTGTCCATGAGTTCAGTGAGTCCGTTCGCTGAGGGGTGATAACCAGTGGTTTTTCGATGTTCTGTACCACTAAGTCGCAGCACTCAATGAAACATCTCTGCGGTGAAAGCTGTCTTACGATCACTAATTATTACAACTCGTGCTCCGTGACGGAGGACAATGCTGGTGCCTAAAAACTGGGCAATTTTGGCTGTGATAGCTTTTCACAGGGCCTTTGTTTCACTGTAACGCGTAAAGTAATAAGTGGCGACCACAATCTACCAATTTTAAGATGAAGGCATGGAAAAATATCCGAGCAAGTACATGTCATTTTTATGGAATGGTGTTTTCGGTGCTGTGATAGGCTTTAGTAGTTCTGCTGGTCGGACATGTGGAGTCTAACGGCGTTAGCAGTCGCGGCATGTGCGGACGTAATACTTAACTGTCTTTGCGAGGCGTGGCCAGTAGTACGAGCGGCAGATTCTTTCCAAGGTGTGCATGTAGCGAAAGTGTCCGTGTGAAAGTTCGTCATGACCAGCACGTAAATTATCATCACGAACGAAGGTCGGTGCTACCAGTAGGTAAGTAGCTTGCGTATGGCCACACTTCTTTTTTTACAGAGGATTCCAGTCTTGATCCAGAACAAGGCCAGCGATCGTGTGAAATTTCGAGGAAAACTGCTTTTGCGGCCTTTGAGGTAGTCAATGAGCGGTCTTATCTCCATGTCGCCACGTTGTTGTTGAGCCAAGTTAGTTGCTGATACAGAAGAAATGAATGTATTGCCCTCTTCAACGTCAGCGTTCGCACTTCCGATTGGCGCACGTGAGAGACAGTCAGAGTTGGCGTGTTTGTGTCCTGGCTTGTGAAAATTTTGTAACGTCTAATTCTTGCAGCCGAAGGCTCCACCGCGCTAGACGACCAGAAGTATGCGTGTGACTGGTAAGCCAGCATAAAGAATGGTGGTCACTAACTAATCTGAATGGGCGACCGCACATGTAAGACCCAAAACTTTTTAACAGCCCAAACAACGACTAAGCTATATTTTTCTGTTGCAGAGCAGTTTTTCTCGGCGAATTATAATGCTGGACTTGCATAGGCAGTCACGCTCTTTATGTGATTTTACCATTGAACCAATATGGCTCCAAGCACGACGTTCCTAGCATTCGTTTGTAGCTCTGTGGCAGCGTTGTTGACAAATTGATCAAGTGCAGGCATGTCACAGGTCCCGTTTATTAGTGAGGCGATCGCCGGGCTAAGTTCAAGGCTGAAGTATCGGCCCCTCGAAATGCACCACGAAAACGTAGAAAATTTAGAAGTGGTCCTATTTGGCGGGCCAGTTGACGCCGGCTGTGGTTCAAAGAACGAGTCAGAGCTGAAAGTTGATCAACAAAACAAAGTTACATTCTCAAATATGGCAGATCAAACGATACAAATATGAACACTCGACAATAGTTGAATACGATATGTCACCAATCAAACAACGTACTACACAGTACAATCAGCTGCACTGAAAACAACGGATACAAACAACAATACGCGCTACAATGCAATGACATGCATCGAACAGCTGGTCATGAGCGTCCTCAGGTGGAAACTCTCTTCATCACCTGCTTTGTCACTTAGTAGAGAAGTCTTAGCCGTCATGACCGAATGACCCTACGCACATTTGCGCGAAACTTTCTTAATCTACTGCTTTGTCACTAAGGACAAAAGCGTCGCCGACACGGTGGAAAGAACCTACGCACACTGGCGCAAACTTTCTTCTCCTGATCTCCCTTCTCCGCTGCTCACTTAAATATCTTTCACGCTAAATTTCAGAAAGTTATAATTGTTTCGTCGGCGCAATGTACAGCCAATGCTGGGGAAAGAGCGAGACATTTCGAGGATCGTCCACGACTCGTGATGCAACTCTACATCACCACGCACTTTTCCTTCCAGATCCTTCCAGGGCTTGCTCGGCGGCCGATGTGAGGAGGTTGGTTGGGAAAACTACGCTTCCGAGGTGGATAGGCCGCACGCCCGGGGAGTCTTTGGATGCTTGTTTTTTCTTCTCTAGCGCCAACCACGAGGCGCCCCTCTGGCGCCCGGTACCGTCACAGTCGCCAGAACTCGGCGCCGGCCGCTTTTTCGGAGTGCTCGTTTGTGACAAAGTGGAGCTTGAATATAGTTTCGTAGGTTGTCAAAGGCAAGACGCTGATCCTGACCCCCAAAAATTGGTACGCCGTCTTTTGTAAGTTCATTGAGAGGTTCGGCGATCTTGAAAAAGCCTTTGAGAAAGCGTCTGTAAATTGCGTATCGTCGCAATAATCGGCAGAGATAGCGCTTGTTTGTTGGTACAGGAATTGTGGCAACAGCGCTCGTTTTTTTGGAAGTGGGCGGGCTCTGGGCGTGTACCGGCGTTGCTCACAACGTAACCAAGAAACTTGAGTTCTTCGAATCACCTGAGTGATTCGAACAGCTGGAACGAGTGTTCGAGTGCTCGAGCGTTCGAATCGCCTGTAAGCGCTGGATGTGTTTCTCGAACGTGTCAGAGAAGACGACCACATCGTCGAGGTAGACAAGACAAGATTGCCATTTCAGCGCAGAAAGAACCGTGTCCATCATTCTTTGCAAAGTAACTGCCGCCAAGCATAAGCTGAAGGGAAGGGCTTTGAACTTGCAGAGTCCGTCAGAAGTAACAAAGGCAGTCTTTTCGCGGTTGCGCTGATCTATGGGTCTTTGCCAATAGCCACTGCGTAGATCCATG